>JABYQS010000099.1:0-148009 GCA_022592435.1 Cerioporus squamosus | reverse complement strand
GCTCTAGGTCCGTCGGGACCGTCGGACTTAGGAGGGGGGTAATGTCACGGTCAGTGGACCAGCACCCCTTTAGCACCATCCCATTTTGGACCCCTTGATCTCATTCTCGCGCCCGTATGCTCTGTTCCCGCGACCGCATGCCTTGTTCTCGCACTTACCATCCCGTTACCATGTGTTTTCCCACCCTTTTGTCTCCCACTCGTACAGCCTCGCTCCCTTTCCCGCATGAGTCACTTCCACTGGCACGTGATTGTTCAGAGTAGACTAGTATATAAGGCCCTCCCAGCGCTTACCTGGTCCCCATCTCGACCTCCTGGTCATTGGGACTAGGTGCGCTTTCCCCCATGTACTTTCCCCTTGTCTCTGTGCTAATATAACCTGGTCATTGGGACTAGTCTGTCGCAGTGCGCGTGAAGACTAGCTATCGACGACTTCGTGCCTTCGAGCCGGTCGTTGCTCTGCCCTCGTCGAGCTTCCTCTCTACTCTCCCCTTTTCGGCTCCTCGTCGCTCGCCCCTCAGACCGTCGCCGATCGACGTCTGGTGTCTACGCGCCTAGTCGCCGCGACAGTAGGGCTGCTCAATTCTGGTCGGTCGGTCGGTCGGTCGGTCGCTGAGTGAGTGCTCCAGAGGTGATGGGAGACTAGGCGAGACTGCCGACGTCGCCTCCTTCCTACTTGAGTCTCGCTAGACTCGGCTACAGGCTTCATCAATGCGTTCTGCGACCAGCGACCAGCGACCGACCGACCGACCGACCAGAATTGAGCAGCCCTACTTGAACTCCGCCAAGTGGTATTGGAGGTCCGCTTCTACATTGGCTTTCGGGAACAGAACCCACAGCTCAAGCGCTGGCCGGCGCTCTCTCCGATTTCGATGTCTATAGCCTCCCTCCCTCTCGGACTGCCCCCGCAACGCTTGCAGGCAACAGAGAGGGAGTTATACTTCCATTACATTGTGAATCTGCAGAAAAGAGAGCAGCCTGTGCAGCTGAACATGTGACAACTTACCATCTATAGAAAGGGCACTTTCCTAATCCGTTCGAGATGATTTACTAATAGAAGATGCATGTTGCTTTCTTGGGATTGTACTGTAGTCTCGAAACCAGACCTCTAGGCTCGTCTCTGCCTGGGTTACCAAAAACGGGAGGGGGACGGAGCAGAACCCAGACAGAAACTCGCCTAGAAGGTCTGGTGACTTTCGTGGTGGCGGGTGGGGTATTGTCACGCTCGGCGCGTTGACGCCCAATCTCGTCGCTGTCCTCGCACAGCTTGCCTCATACGGACATCTGTCTTGCCTCTTCCACGCAGACGCAAGTGCGCATACATCCACCTGTGTGCCTCGCTAACCTCCGGGGGTCACTCGATTCAAGTTCCACACGCCGGAGTCGAGTCATTATATCTTCTGAAGGGCCAGCGCAGCGGGAAGAATTGACGGATTCTGAGCTCCTGCGCGGGATTCGAACGCGAGAGCTCGTTAGATCGACACGATCGCGGAGCGCGCCCCTCGTGCGTACGTGACGTTGCGTGACAGACCCGCAATACCCCACCCACCACCACGAATTTCACCAGACGGTTAGGACCTGACTCTCCCTCTGTTCTGTGCCATTTCCGTTCCTGTTTTGGAAGGAGGTCCTAACCGTCTGGTTACGAGACTAATTGTACTGCACACTCAGGGGGTTCCATTCCAACTATCCCAAAGTAGTACTCTAGATCTAATGGTGCTTGTCACTGTCCGCACCTCATGAACTCCTGAAAGGGACTTCTAGCCAACCTCGTCTGTCGGTGCGCCATGATGCATTCGTCGAGCCCATATCGATCCTGTCCCGACCCCGCCAACCTGTTACCTGGACCTACCTGAACCCATTTGCCTGAGCCTGCTCTTCAGGCACCAGTGTCTCCGCCTCAGAAAATCTGCATTCCGTCCTCTCTCCGCACGTCCCTGGCACGTCCTGTTGAACGTATAAAAGACAAACAGTGGTCAGCTTTCCCCGGACAGTGCCGGACGATCCTCGACGCCGATCTCCTCTTTAATATTACCATCAGAATTTCGCGGTTGCATGCTTACCCCCGCGCGTGGTAGCCGGCGGTGGCCCGATCTGCACTACATCGGGCATGGACCCGCTCCTTCGCTCCTGCAGCTTCCTGCAGCCGTACTTACATGGCAAGCCATAGGCACCCGTGATGTACACGTTGGATAGCACCACGCATGTATCGCAGCAGGAGGCAGACATGCATTGATATTGATGCCTCGCGCCCTGTCCAAGTGTGCGCAATACGAGCAGGCGGATACGAAACACCCCGTTTGAGGCAGGAGATCTGAAACGCTGCGATTCTAGGCAGTTTTAGGCTCGCAAATAAGTGGTGTGGCCACTGGAATAACCGTCGCTCCGTCTCTCAATCGCTATAAAGTATGGCACCCTGTTAGGCTGCCCTCCTCTGAAAGCCATCGGCTCGTTGCCTCCTCCCTCGTCGCCAGCGCACCCTCGCTTTCACCTCACTCCTCTCGAAATGCAGGGTGTTCCACAGTTCACCAACGCTGCGATGATGGTCCCGGCTTGTGGCCCGAACATGGCCACATTCTCGCTCAACGGCCTCGTCGGGGCACAAGACGGCAGGAACATCTCCATGCAAATCGTACGTCCATCGTCATCCAGCGAATTGCCACCGGGTTTGATTTTTTTTCCTCTGCCAGGATTGGCAAAACAGGAGGATGATGTTCCAGGTCGAGTACGACAACATTGACGGCGCACAGGGGTTCGTGGTTTGCATCCACATATTGTGAGAACAAAAGTAGCTCATCCGATCGCGTTGGCTCTACAGGTTCATGAGAGCTGCGAACGATGCTGCAGCGGCGCACCCGCTCGCACAGGTCTATGATAGGAGCGATGTGCCATGTCGAAGGGCTTGTCCACCCATAGGGGAAAACAGAGACTTGTCCGCGGCATACCCCCGCACGCACCAAATCCGGCATGGCGCGCCCTCCATTTCCGGTGGCCCGCGCGACGTCACAGCGGACCCCAACGTGGGCTCCCAGCAGACCGCCCGTCGTACTGGCCAGCGCGTCTCGGCAGAGCAGTCGACGAGCGCGCCCGTGACAACGGAGAAGGTGAAGACGGAGAAAGTGAAGGTGGAAAAGGTGAAAGCAGAAAAGACCAAAAAGTCCACGCACACGGTCAAGAAGTACGTTCTCCTCCCTGCATCCATCCCTGGTCACCTCGAGCTCATCGCTCGCGCTATAAACCAGAGAGAAAATACTCTATCCTGAGAAGGGCAGCGCCATCATCCGCAACTCCAAGAAGCGGACTCACTGGTACAAGTCGGAGTTCCACAAGGCTCTTCCCAGGCCTCCCGCGGGGCTCAAGCCCAGGCCCTCGCACCTATGGGTGCATCACTACGACGTCGACAAGAAGCAGATCTGGATGTAGGATGAGCTCTCCGGCGAGGAAACGGAGGACGGTACCCCGAAGTGCGACTGGAAGAAGGTGAGGGAGGGCATCGCCCATCCCCATCCGTCGCTGAACGCGACCCATGTCATGCACGTCATCGACGATGGCACACCCCGCTGGGTGTTGGCTAGGTCGCGACGAGAGCGCCTGAACCGAAAGAAGAAGGATCTGGTGGCCGACGTCGACTTATCTGACGACTAAAGAGAGCTGTCAATCAGTGTCATAGGCAAAGCAGTCATCTCGCCATACGTTACTGATGTACTCACATGTTATGCTCTACCGATACTGTACTTATGAATCTCCCACTCGTATGTCTTCTCGCAACCGAGACTGCTTATCATGCCCAGCCGCAGAATGGATAGCATTCAAAGTGAAGGACTCACCTCCAGACCCGGCGGCGCACGATTGTCGTTCGCGGAGTGCGACGTGAGCAACACAGTTCAACATTACGGGATCCAAGTCCACGTCCAGGAGCCAGACGTAAACATGCTGTTCTATGCTAGGAGATAGCAAAATACATGTGCGTGGTGATGGGGTTATTATACGAGCGAGAGAGTGCCAGATGATGTGTCGACTAAGGTCCATGCTGTCCATACTAACGAACTAACGAGTAATCCTGAAAATGATAGTGACGAAGAAAAGTGTACTGATATGCAGAAAGCGTAGACGTAGCATCGTCAGAGCGTCCAAGCCGCGAGACATACGAGACCTGTCATGATCAACCAGCGCGCGCGAGCAGCACGCGATCGATGGCGTCGTTGATGACCCGCTTGCGCGCGGACAGGTCCTGGCCGAACTGCTCCTCCAGCCGTCGACGAATCTCCCTTTTGGTGATGGTGGTCAGATCTGCAGTACGCAAATGGTCCTCCACTGCGCGCTCAATCTCGGCATCCGAGGGCCCGCCCATGAAGTCCTGGTCCTCTGGACTACGAGTTGCGGGAATCTGGACGTCAAGGTAGCCAGTTGCAGGGCGCGACGGCGTGGGTTGATGAAGTACTCCTGGCATCATCACTTGCGAGAGAGGCGTGTTCCGACCAGAGTGGTACCCGGGTGGAGGATACATTTGCATTTGCGACGGCGATGGCGAATAGGCGCGGGACATTGCTGGTTCGTAGAACGTCTCGCGGCCGTAGATGGACGCTGTTTGGGACTCCGCGTAGCCATCGTTGCGCATCTTGGTCGGAGGTACCCACGATCCGATACTATGGTTGGACTCCTTGTCCCAGAGCTCGTTTTCCTAGTTATCGCAGGTTGGTCAGAAGAAGAAACCGTCACTCAACAGAGAACACGTACGTAGTCGTTCCATGACTTCAGAGGAATAGACCGAGGATCAAACTTGCCCTCATCCTGCAGGAGACGTTCAGCACAAACTCGACGTGGAGGAGTGGAGTGGCACTCACGTGAACAATCAACTTCTTACCAGCTTCACCCAGGACGACACGAGTCGAACCCCAGGAGAAGTCGTCCATCCTCCAGAAGGAGTACAGAGGCAGGAAGAACGAGAAGACCGGGATAGCGAGGATGTAGAAGACCATCCATCCAATCATGTCCCACTTGCGGCGCAAGATGAACACAAGCGCCTGCAAACCGTACACGGCAGCGATGAGAATAATGGAAAGGGTGGGGATCTGGGCGTGCAAGCCCGCAGCGAGGTAGATGAGGTAAATGATCTGTGCGAGACGTTAGTATGGTTCGAGATGTTAATGCCACTATCGATACGCACGTAGGCCACAGTGACGGGTGCGATGATTGTCGAGAGGAGATCGATCATGACGACGAAACGCATCGAGAAACAGCAGAAACCGCAAAGCTGGTCCAAAAACAGGAGTTCACCCAAGTTGTGTACCGTCGAGTTGATCCAACGCCGACGCTGGGACAGAAGAACCTTCCAATCGTCGGGAGCGACGGTGTACGCGTGAGCATCCCGAACGAACTGGGTCTTGTAGTTCGAGAAGTGCTTCAACAGCAGCGTCGTCAAGTAACGATCTTCACCGAGGTGCAGGAGGTTCTTCATGTGCAGTGTGTCGACGCGGTTCTCCGAGTAGTCCTGGATCATCTGGTTGCTGACCAGGAGGGGCTTGTGCGTGTCGGGGGTACGGAGACGGTAGAGCGTGAAACAACCGGGCAAACAGGTGACGGAGCCGAACAGAGACTCGAACGCTTTCGCCATGTGATGCGAGATGAAGTACTCGTAAACTTGCATCATGGTGATGATCGACTGCTTGGCGTTAGCCAGCTCGGTCTCACCACAGACACCGAGGAGCTTCTTGTCGTGAATCATGCTAGACCTGAAGTCAGCCCGAATGTTAAAGGAAGCTCTAGACCACCAAACACTTACGCAGAGACGAGACGGTTCAGAGACAGGGGAGCGACAGTTGTATCGGCATCAACCATGAACGCATACTCGTAGAATGTCGGGTTTACACCGATGACGTTCTTGATCTGGTGGTAGATCTCCAGCTCGAGTGGGTTCATAGGAGCATTGAAGTGCACCTAGACACGCCGTTTAGTTGTAATAAGAACGGAGGCAGCGTATAACATACCTTGTTCAGGAAGTGCATGAGGACCATCTGCGAGTCACGTTTACCACGGTTACCAGGACGCGACTTCTCGCCGGGCTTGCCGCACTTCACGACGACGATGTACGGCACGACGTGACCGGCAGTCTCATATAATCCGGAGAAGACCTTGCCCATGTTGTGCTGCTTGGCGCCCTCGCCGAGCGAGAGGAAGCTGAGCGGCTCCGCGTCGACGTTGGGGTTCGCGCCAAGGACGTCGAGAACGATGCGAGGAGTAGGCATGTCGTTACCCGAACCGACGACCATACCGTCACAGATGATGAACAACAGCTTGCGCTTGTCGTCGTACTTCATCTGAGCGAGCGAGTCGATCGTCCTCTTGAGCGACGCGTGGCCTTCCGTGTAACACGGCACCTGGCAGATGACGAACTTGTCGTGGTCCTCGGGCGCACGCGAAGCGCTGAAGTTGATGGACGCGATGAACTTGAACCCGATGACGCTGACCATCATGATGGAGAGGGCAAGCAGGATGTACGTCGCGAATAGACACTGCGGCGAGTTGCGAGTGTCGACCTTGCCGATGAGGAAGAGGTTCCGCATGCACACGCGCTGCCTGTCCAGAATCGCCGAGTCGAGGTTGAGAGAGTCGAACTGCTTCGTCACGTCTCCACCAGCGTTGTGCCGGAACAAATCGACGATAGCCTGGTGCATGAACTGCGTGTTGATGTTGCCAGGCGCGACAGCGTTGTTCGGGAGGGTCGCGACCGAAGGGGGGCTCTTCAGATAGGTCGTGAAGTCGTAGACCATGCCCTTGTAAATGGCCACCGAGCTGCCTGACGATGCCATGGACCTGACCTGTTTCCCGCTGTAGCCCATGAAGCCAACACGAGCCTTCCAACGCATCATCGTCATGGTCTCGAAGTACCAATCAGGACGCGGGTCAGTGGTCCAGGAACGGAAGTCGTGATACTGAGCGTTTTGATCCGTGTTATTGCTGGAGGACAAGACGACATAGGGGTTGACGGTGCCGTCGATGCCATTGCACAGAGCGCTGACCTGCATACGAGCTAAGCACTTCTTCCGATGAAGAAAAGGGCCGCCTTACCTGAACCGGGAAGATGTTGTCCGCAGATGCACCGCCATACTTGAGGATCGACTTCGTCGGGACGACGCTCACGTCACGCTGGTGGTCCGCAGCGATCGACGTCAAGTCAAAGACCTCCCCACGAATCGAGGTGTAGACGTTGTTCGGGTCATTGGTGGACGAGTGCGACGCAAGCTCGGCAGTGTTGAAGACATGTTCCGTGGGGCAGATGAGGGGAGAGATGATAGCGATGACGAACACGGCGCAACCACAGATGAACCAGATAATCATGTTGAGCGCCAGTTTCTCTCTCCATGCCTGCTGGATATCATGGCGCTTCATGCGGCCGACGTGCTTGAGCAGGAAGTTCGGGCACCAGAAGGTCAACATCCAGCAGAGCATGACCCAACGGCGACGTGCCGACGATTCCTTGAGGATTTCCGTCGTCTCGCCCTCCTGGATCTCGCCGGCCAGCGCCTCCTTGTCCAGTAGCCCCTTCGTGTCTGCGTTCTGGAACATGTTGCGCGAAGGCGCATACGACTCGGTCCCAAAGTTTGACACTGAACCGTCATCGCGCTGACTTGTGTAGGCACTGCGGCCATCGAAGTCGTCGCTGCGGAACGACTTCCGCTCGTCGTAGTCGTCATACATATCCGCGCGCTGGAAAGGAGAGGCATGTTGAACGAGAGGCAGGGCTTGGTTTGATGTGTTGAAAGGATCGGCGAAGTCGGCCTGGTAAGGAGACTCGGCACCCGGGACCTGGTAAGGGGCGTAAGGGTCGCCGAGCCCACGAGGATCGAGACCTGCTTCTGCTTCCGCATCACGTAGACGGTTGCGCTTCTGCTCCTCAGTATCCTTGGAGCGGAGATCGTCCTCAAGTCGGTGGAAGGCAGCTTGAGACAGGAAGACCTGAGTGCGAGTTAGTACCAGCACGTTTGGGATGTGTTAGCGGTACTCACCATTGACAACCCAAGGACAATGTCACGCTCCTGCAGCCCGAGTGCAGTCCGAGCCTGCTCAACTTGCGAGCGCGAGTCGCCCTCCGTGACGCCGACCGACGCCAGCAGCGACCCATACCGCTGCGTGAACTCGTCTGGCGTCATCATCGCCTCAAACACGTTCACGCAACGGCGCGCAACCTCCGACAACCCTACGCTCCGTACCTGGGCCTTGACGGAACGACCCTCCAGCTGATTCGGCAATTGCGAGTCGTTCGGGTTGATGCAGAAGACATACCACGACTGCGTGTCCTCGAGCGTCTCGAAGAGCACGTCGAGCGCTTGCTTGAACTCGCCCGCGACGCACGGAGGTCCCGAGGTGGCGGGCTCGTCATCCTCCTTGTCCTTCTCCTCGATATCGCCCTCCTTCAGCGTGGGCATGCGTTTGATAGTGTTCTTCCGGCGAGTGGAAGGAGCTCGCATCGGCTTCACAGGCTGTTGCGCGGAGACAATGGTATCCTCGTTGCGAGGGTGGGCCTGAGTAGCGATCGCCTTGGCCGAGAAGAGTCCTCGCACGAAGGGGTTCATGGAGCCGGAGCCATCGGGGGCGGGAGCGTCGCTAGTGCCCGTGCTGGTGCCGCGGAGCAGCGATACGAAGTCGGGGTTGAGCGCGTCCATGTTCTTCTCGAGGAAACCCTGCGCAGAGTACGTCACGGGACCGCTGTAGTGGTTGATAGTGAAGGTGGGGAAGCCCGAGCGGTCCATGCCTCCGGACTTGAATGACGAATGGTTTCCCCAACGCTTCGTGGCTGCCTCCACCATCGTGTGATCAGTCTTGCGAGGCTGGCGCCGCGCCTGGTCGTCCATGATGTGGATGAGACCACCTGGGCGGTTCTGCAGCAACCGCACGCACTCGGAGTTGTCGAAGTAGGGAACATGGGGAACGTAGCGAGAGATACCCTCGTTGTTGTACTGCTGGACATGCGCCTCGAACAAGCGCTTCTGGATGAAATTGAGGAGGCGCTCGTTCGCGAAGTTGACGCAAAACTGGTCGAGGGAGTTGGGACGGCTAGTCATGTTCTGCGGGCCGGGGAGATCGAAGAGACCGATGAAGTTGGCAAAGTCGTCACGGCACAACCGCTGGTTGATGTGCTCGTTCAGCCATGCGAAGAGGAGCGAATACAGGGTCTTCGCAAGCTCGTCACGGTTGTCCGAAGCGCCATCGGGGTCAAGGAACACCGTGCAGAGCTCCTTCTTGACCAGCTTCGTCTTGTAGGACAAAGCAGCCTCGAGCGCGCTTGGCTGTATTCCCAAAAACTCGGCGACGATCTCCAGAACGTCCAGATTCCGCACAACAGCAGCGTCCTCGTTCCGGTGGCGGTCGATGGTGAACTCCAGGTTACCAAGATGCAGGATGGCGGCAATCAGCTGACACGTCTGCGCGACATGCCTCTTCGAGAACCCGACGTTCTTCAGCGCAACCTTCAACTGGTCGAATCGCACGGCGTCTTCATTCTGCGCAGGGGCAGCACGACCGCCCGTCGGTACGCGCGCACCCAGGTACCGATACTGAGTCTTGTCGGAGAGGTGCATGTGCTGCCGCTCTTCCTGCGTTGCGCCGGCGATCAGGTAGTAAAAGATGTGGAAATTCCGCTCGCCTGATGGTGCGCCCGCCACGCGACTGCGCTCGAGGTAGTAGTCCAGGGTCTTCACACCGCATATGCGCCCGCGCTCCGTGAACTGCAGCTCGGTGTACTTGCCAAAGTGGGAGGCATTCGGGTTGAAGAGCGTCCGAGAGTTACCGAACGTCTCCAGCACGAACTCTGCCGCTGGGACCTGGTGGCCGAGCTTCGAGCCCTTCTTGCCCGGTTGGCTCACACTGAGCTCGAGAAGCGTCTTGATGGCCAATCTGCGATTCTCAGACTTGCCGCTTCCTGTCTCGCCACTAGAAACTCGTCAGCAACATGTCTCATGATGCAGAAGCAAGCTCAAAGACCCCAGACTTCGACCCCGTCCCTCTGCAGAGGGGAGGAACGCCAGAGGGCACCATTACTGTCCTTTGAGTCAAACAGAGACTGACAAAATTTATGGGACAAACATTCCCATCGCCCACTGACTGTGACCCGGGCTTCCGCAAACGACGTGCTGTGACCGATATGGTAATTGGTTCCTGTAGCACTACCGCGATGTCACGAATATCTCCGGGGTTACTCAGCGCGTGAGGAGACCGCACAAAGAAGTGCCTGCGCTGGCCTCTGCTTATGTCCAACGTGGGACATGCACAGGTCCGGGACAGAGTGTACGTGCGAAGGCGTAGGGTTTGAAACGGAAGCGGGGGTTCTTGGAGGAATGGGGAGAAGAAAAAGATGAATTATGACACGTACGTGAATAGCATCGACTGGTCCTGTGCTGTTCTCCGCATGTGGTAGTAGGCATTGTTGGCGAGCTGGAAGATATGGGGAGGGAGGCGGACCTTGTCGGGGGAGGTGTCACGGTACTCTGCCGCGTACTTGTGGAGGACCGCGTCGGAATTACTGGGAACATACTTGTGGGGGTTTACTGCGACTAATGCCGAGGTGCCAATGTTGGTGTAGATGTTGTCCGTCATAAACCGCTCGCGGATGCATGAGACGATGATGTCTTCCGAGACGGGCGAGAGCGTTGCGAGGTCCGTGACATTCTCGAGCTGCTGATGCATGGTCGACTGCCGGTTCATGGTGGTGAGCTGCACCGAGGTGCTCCCCGTACGGTGTAGGAGCTTCCTGGTTGTTCAAGAGAAAGAAAAGGAGGGGAGGAGGGCGAGCGTAGCGGCGCCGTTGGTATGGCAGTGTGAGAAGTGACGGCGAGACTGCCCGCCGACCACGCTGTTGCGCTGTTGGGGCGGAGCTTCTAGGCAGCGCGCGCCGCCCACCAAGCACAAACTCCGCTGATTGCTTGGACGCCGAGCGGGCGGCTGTATGACGACACAGGCGAGTCCGCGTTCCACCACCCGGTACCCATGTCGCATCCAGTCTCATCAGGCGCCCCCGATCCTGCCTCGCTCGACGCCTGCAAGACCGCCGTTGCCCGCCTGTGCCCGCCCTTCGCTCTCTCGCCGCGCCGCGTGTCTGACACAACCCGCGAATCTCGTCCGCCTGCGCTGTCTGCACGCAAGCAGACGGCTGCGCCTAGTCGCACACGTCGACGGGCTCCTCAACGATGGACGCATCCAGCCGTACGAGGTTGGAGGACTGACCTCGTGAGTCTCGCTCTCCTCCGCTTCTATCCCGCCCTCTTGTGCTGCTTATACGATAGCCAGCATGCTATTCTATCGTTTAGCGATGTCCACTCAACCGGTCCCACTGGGGCGCATAGCCGCAAACCGGCCCTCAAGCTCATCCTTGTGCACGCCGCCCTGCACCTCGAGAGGTGCGTCGCAGCGTCGTGCTGCGTGCTTCGCCTACAGCGTCCTACTCACTCCTACATCTCCAGCTCCTTTCGCCCGCGTCCGACCCGCCGTTCGCTACCAGTGGCCGACTTTCCGCCGCGACCCGGATAAATCCCCCAACTCTTCCTCCCCCGCTCATCGGTTCCGCGCGAACTGGGTCTCTTTCGACGCGCACGACGCGTACGAACCCAGCCATATGCGTCGCGTCGCTGGGCGTTTCGATCTGCGCCCTCTGTCGCGCGTTCTCTCCCGGCCGACGGATACGTGAGCACACCCGCACTACCGCACAGCGCCGGTGATGCAGCTCGTGCAACTGTGTCCCCCCAGCATCCATCACCACCGCGCCATCATTTCTCGCCGTTTCGCGACGATCCGACGACGTCCAGAGTCGACTCGATTCCTTCGCTATCAGCGATGCCGCCCCCTCGTCCCGTCCCCGCCGCGCCACGCAGCTTGCGGCGTTCTTCCGAGCCGGCTCCAGCCACGTCATGCGACGCCTTCCCGCAGCCCTACGCCATCGCAGGTCATCCGGAGACGGAGGCCCGTGCAACCTCGCACGCGTGCGCCAGGCGGCACGAAACCCCGCACATCTCCTCGAATATCGGCCGACCCGCCGTGCGACTCACACAGCAAGGTCTATGCACCATTTGCGCTCGAACGCACCCCACCATGAGCCGTTCTGCGGAGGTCGCGAAAATCGCGTTTCATTGCGATTTCATGGGTCCACCCAGTGCACGCCGCCTCCCGGCCCCTAGCCGCTTCGGAGCCCTCCGCGGACGCTGTGGGACGCATGCGTAGGTTCTACGGGCCCTGTACAACCTGTTGTCGACGGCGTGCGGCGAGTTCGAAAAATCGACTTCGCGGCAGTGGTCCTTTGGGTCCGACTAGGCGACCTTGCGAGCACGGCCGTGCTGGCCGGCGGTTGCACATGGACTCGTCTAGGACACGCTCGGGAGGCGTGTTCGACTCTTCGCGTACGCTTACGCTGCTCTGGGACGCGAGGATGCGGACGTCGGGTGGCGACGGCGGACGTTCGAATCCGCGCGTCCCAGCTGTCTGCCCGGATTTGTCGGCTTCCGGGAGCTTCCAGAGCACGCGAGCACATCCAGCGTACGAGTACGCAGCATTGTGACGCGCTGGGGACGCGTCGAGGTGAGTTCTCGATGTCGGCCGTGAGGGTCATATCTCGCCCGCAGACACATGCCTACTGACGCGCCGGCCTGCATGGAGGTCGGCTGACAAACTGTGCCTCTCCCGCCCTGTCCGCATCGACAAAGCGACAACAGAGGACGCCTGCGGCAATGCAGCACGCAGCCACCGCGTCAATCTGCAACACGTCTGGAAGACGGGAATGGCACCGGTCGCCGCGCGGAGTGCTGTTCGCGCCATAGACGAGCGAGGGCAACGTCATCTTTGCGACGGCCGGGAATGTACAGTGGCCCCGGAACGCCAGCAGCGACAACGGCCGCGTCGGGGACAACCTCGCGCAGCATAGCCATCTGGACTTCGCCTGGGCAGCAGGGCGGCGTGACTGTGTTCGCAGCAGGGCAGCCGGTGCAGCGGCTCGGCTCGTCTGTCGATGGTATTTGGAGGACGAGGTACGTACGTATCGGATCGCATTTTGGCCCATGTACAAGTACGTAGCTATGCGCACCATATATTTCGTCTGCAACAAACTTGTGTCAGTGCTGAGTAGGGACGGAGTGCGAGGCACACTGACACGTACCAGATTGATGCGCCGTCGAGAATGTCCGCTCGACCGCCGGCTGCACTGTACACAGAGAACGCGCACGGCAGGACGGCGGGGCGGACGAGCTGCACCCCGAGATGCAGGAACACAAAGATGGTCAGTAACGTACCAGCAACGAGGTGCAGCACACGCTCACCACATCGCCACGGCAACTCTCGCGATTCTTCGACGTCATTGCGCAGTACTCACCGGCCGGACAAGTCGCAGGCCAGTCGCCTGGAGCCGAGATGACGATCTGTGCGTGTGAGTCAGTCGTGTTCTCCTCGCTGATGAACAAACTGATAAACTGCGGTAACTGGGACGCAGTAGAGGCGCATGAAGCTTTATAGCCGATACGAGGTCCCGAGCGACAGTCTTGCAAGAGTGGACCCAGTACTACCCATGAGATACCCGCCGTCTCTACCTCGTCACATGCTTTTGGGATCTCCGGAGCCGAGGGTTGCTGCAGGTGAGAGGTTTGTGAGGTTGCTTGAGACATATGCGATAGGCCTCTCACAAACCGCTGTGCAGGTCCCTGAGCCGTGAATACAATCTGACGCGGGTTGGTGTTACAGCGTTGGATTCGCGGCAGAGCTCGACTCTGACCGGCCGGTCAGCGGGCCTCCACGTAGACTGCGCGGCGTTGAAGTTGCTGACCTCACACTTCAACTTAGGTTTGCTCGATGCCTGCGCATCCAGCGAACGACCCCCGTTGGTATGGCTTCCATGGGCGAGGGAACAACCGCCTACGCGCATCAATACATTTCTTCTGCAACGAACTTGGGTCAGTGCTGAAGAGGGACGGAGTGCGAAGCAGATTGATATGTTGCACGTACCAGATCGATGCGCGCGTCGAGAGTGTCTGCGGCACTGATACTCACCGCCATGCACAGGGAACGCGCACGGCGGGACGGCGGAGCAGACGACTCGGAGTTGCACCAAGAGGCAGGAACACGAAGCTGGTCAGTAACGTTCCCGTAGCAATTTGCAGCACGAACTTACTCACCACATCCATAGAGCAGCTCTCGCGAAGGTACGACGGCGTCGACGTTCGAAGCTTGGACACCATTCCTTAGTACTCGTCGGCCGCCTGGAAGCGAGACGACGATCTGCGCGTGTAAGTGTCAGTCTTGTCTCCCTCGTAGACGAATGATACTGATGACCTACGATCAAGTTGTTGTACCTGCCCTGGAGCCGCGCAACATCAGAGCCGTCGTCGTCGCCGAAGCAACTCGGACGCAGTCCGGGAAATCGGAGCCACACGGTGCTAAAGTCACATAGCCGATATGAGTTACCGAGCGACGGTCTCGCAAGAACGGTCCCAGCGCCAGGAGGTGAAAGCTTCGTGAGGTTGTCAGTATCGGTGCTTGTACTCCAGGCGAGGAGTTACTCACGGAACGCTCTGCAGGACCCCGAGGCGTGAATTCAAGACGCAAGTCGGCGTCGTTGCGTTGTGTTCGCGCAGAGCTCGACACTGGCAGGCTGGTAAGCGGGCTTCCACGTAGACTGCACAGCGGTCAAGTCGCTTACATCTTGTTCAACACCTGCGCATCCGGCGGATGATTCGACTTGGTGCGGCTTCATAGGACGAGGGAATAGCCGGCGAGGACTGCGAGCGCAAGAAGGTTCTGTAGACAGGCTTGTGTCAGCGGTCGATGTCAACGCGGGGAACTCACCTGCGAGGAACGTACAGGCCACCTGCCGCGGATCAGAGTCTCGGTACGGTCGCGACGTATCGTCCCGGTCTCCCATGTGTAGATGAACACCAGCCACCCGGCGCAGCAGAGGGCCGGCGGAGCCTTGAAGAATGAGTATGCCAAGGTTAGTTGGCTGAACACGAGAAGCGAAGGTACGTACTCACGAGCAACCGCACGCACGTCTCACAGGTCCACAGCGCATTCCTTGAGACGAGCTCCGTGACCGGCTCTAAGGCAGAAGACCGGGATGCTCAAGCTATGCGAGCAGCTCGTCCCTCACTCTGCTGATTCCCGGTCAGTGCACCAGTGCGTGCTCTCGCTTTGGCTGCGGACGTACTCATTGGTCCGCCAGCTGTCCGGGCCCGGAGACTACGGTTCCAGAGTGCACTGCGAACCGAAAGTCAGCACCTGTTGAACAACTCGGATAGCCGGAAGAGGTACGCCTGCACGGCGTGCGATTCGCACGCGCCAGCGCCGATGCGATTGTCAACTGCTAAGGCCTCTGCAGGCGCAAGTTGGATGTGCGTGTCCTAGATCTGGAGCCGAGGTACGTACCTGAGCGTACCCTGTGGTCAGCGTTGTGCGCTGACGAGATGAGTGACACCCCTTCTACTTCATACCGGCCTCGAACCTCCGGTAACACTGGAACAATATGCCGGGTGGTGGCCAGAAGCGGCGATGCTCGACAGCCCGCACGATCTTCGCGCTGTTGTACACTTCAAGCTCTGGACAGTACACCGGCTATGCGGAGACCGGGCACGACGGCACAGGAGGCAGCTGCGCTAGGCAATAGCAAGACCGGCAACTCACCTGCAAGTCGGAGCTGCGACGCGTGTAGGGACACCGACACGGGCTTCCCGCCCTGCTCTAGACTGGCGGGCAAGTGGGAGCGGCGAGTTCCTGAGATCCGGACGCAGGGTCAGTATACAACTTTGTTACGGCCTCGCCGGTGCACTCACGTAACAATATCCAGGTTTCATGAGGAGGTCAAGGGGACCAACAGCGAGCGCGGACGGCCCGAGCATCGACACCGCGACGGATATACGCTAGCCAATATATTGATCTGAGCGAGCGGTGAGCTAAATCACCGTCGTATACGCACGACCTGGCTAACATACCGACAGCGCAATGGCGTTCCTGATCGTTCTGCGCAGCGGACGTCAACTGCTGCAGTGGCTGATACACTCTGTTGCGAAGCAGGCCGGCAGCGCGGTGCCTGTGCAGCTCTCAGATAACTGCGCAAGCACGAACACATCTTGCCCCGAGACGATCTGGTTCGGTCAGTGCGAGTCTGAAGCATAGGAACGCAATCCAACGAACCGTCCGTCTCTCGACTACGCGGGTTGCGAAACGCGGCAGTCTCCTCCGATATCAACCGGCTAGCAGTGACCTGCGGAGTACGACGTCAGCCGTGGAAGCCCAGAGCCATCAAGACGCACTATCGTGACTGTGCATGCCTCGAGGCGCCGTTCGGACAGGGTGCCATGGACCAGCCGGGTACCTGAGAAGACCCCGGCCAAGTCAGCTTATGCAGCTACACAGTAAGAATCCAATGGCGTACCTGGTAAGATGACAGTGGAGGACGCTGTGACAAGAACTCGGATGAAGGTACCGGGATGCTGCGAGCTCGAGGCCTTCGAACACGCTGTCGCGACGTACTGTCTCGATGAACGGCCTCCGAGCTGCCGCGGAACCTTGGTCGAGATACTGCCAAGCCTTGCAGTGTTAGCACTTGTCGCGTTGCTGCGAGACATCTTGTACCTACAGTGCTGTAGTGTGGTGGCGAGATGGGGTTTGGTGTGTCCTAGATGCGACGAGAGTGTCTGATGAGTGAGCCTCACGTTAGAGCATAGTAGATCGACTCGATATGTACCTTGTGTTCTGTATAGAGCAAAGCGCAGCCTGAGTCGATAGAAAATGCATGATCGGAGCACCTCGGGATAGAGAACGCAGACCTACCAGCCTGTCGGAGCGACTGGGTCTCGGCGATCGGAGTAAACCTATGGTGTTCAAACTGTCAGCACACGAAGTACTCTCAGGTACAAGACGGAATGCTCACCGTGCCCGTCATACTGATCCCGAGTAACGGAGAAGCAAAGTGCAGCATGAGAGGGAGCGGAGACGATGAGAGTGAGGAGAGAGCTGATCAGGAGAGGAGTGACTGGAGGTAGAGGTCGAAGGGAGGGATGAGTGCCGAGGGGAACAGACAGGCCAAGTATTTGTACACATCTGAGGGTCCCCCTGACGTCGGAGATCTGCAGAGACGGCTTACGAGCTTACGGAGCTCGGGGGGCCAAGACCGAGGTGTGCTGTCGTGGCGGACCAACCAGAAGGCGACACGGTAAGCCAGGGTGGGGCTGCAGACTAGTAGCGGGTGCCGGAGTGCGATGGCTTCGCAGATTCGAGACTTTGGACGTGTTTCAACACTCGCAATAATTGGGGCTCGGCTCGCCTATGTGGGCGCTCCGTGCCGCATCAAGTGGGGATGAGCGATATTGCGGCAGAATTTCGAGGAAGATACGGATGCAGATGCGCGCAAACGAGGGATTGCTGCCGTTTCTGCATGCTCCCTTCTCTGGAGGAAAGTGTATGTCAGTCAGAGTTTTACCCTAAGCACTGAGGGTCAGCACGTGCTTGATAGGTTCAGAGCGGCGCAATGTCGGTCTACTGCTCATGTTGGCATATGACGAACTAGACACTGAATCTGCATGTCGAGGTTTCAGAACAAAACCGCGACAGGTCTTCTAGGCTTGAGACATACCTCAATGTAAGCCGGCACGCCTAAAGTAACCTCTCTTGATTCTGACCGTGCGTTGTCCATGGTTGTGTGCCCGATACGACGAGGAAGATGTGCTGGGAACGTGTCAGATCCAGATCTGCGCAAGGCGTAGTGGTAGAAGCGCCTTGCCTCCCTGCGCACGCCGGCTTGATTCGTGTGTTCGTGCGGACTTCATTGCACTCCCTCCACCATCTTTACTGCAATTCTGTGACACCTGTAGCTTCCCTCTGCCTGTATGCTGCACTGCACTGGCTGAATACACAGACTTCATAGTAGAACAGACATGGCACTGGCCCGAGGTGCCCGACGAGGAGTCCCGTCTCGCGTATCCGTGTGACGGAGCACTCCCGCTACTCTTCACTTGACGGCAAGTTAACAAGCTGCGCTCGTACACTGTCTTTCTGAACTTAGACTGCCAGCAGTATGTGCCTACAACAGCTGCATTCTTGCTGGGACTCCCGACAACCAGGCAAGAGTATCTGGCATACTTAGACCGTCATGTTCTGACCTGGACTTGTATGCAGGACTATCTTATGCTCAGGCCGTTAAGTGGATGCATGCCAAAATCCGGAGGATGATCAGGAAGCGTCTTAGTAAGCTCTGCTGTTTGCAGCTATGAACTGGGCCCGCTAATGGATGCCTCAACTCCAGGACTCATTACGAAGGACGAGAGGGCGGTCATGCACTGGAGGTCGTTCTATCGGAACGTGACACTCAAGTACGGAGTCCTCATAGAGGGCTGGCCGGTGGAGTTTGTTCCTTTCGAGGACCTCAGCAAGTCGATGTCATCGCTCAGGCTGCTCGAGATGCTCTGGCTCCGCTGGAAGGTCGGCAAGACATACTTCCGGGAGGCGACCCTGGAGGAGATGGCAGTGTTGTGGGCTTCTGGCGCGTTTGCCAAGCCTATACGGCCACGACGGTCGGACTACAATGTCGTCAGAGGTCAGCATCGGGATCCTGAAACCCGATCAAAGCGGGTTAGGCCCAAGACCATCAAGTGCCCTCCCACAGTCCCCGAGGGTGCAGACGACGACTAGCTAGCCCATTTGCCTCTGTTGTATCCTCGGAGTGTCACCGACGTGCTGTTCTGTACCATACAACACAAATAATTTCTGTCTTCCTGCATGCAAATGCGCTAATACTGCTCAACGGTGTCTGTGACAGCTGCCGTGACCGGTTAACCATCTAGCAGGTGAAGCGAGCGTGAAGATGATCTGTGAAGCGAGGGGCCATTGAGACCGCTCGAGACTGGAGGACAGCAGCCCTTCGTATTACGAGGCCGATATGCGTCCGCGGCCACAATCATTAGCGTAGAAGCTGCAGTCACATTGCATGCTGTGTGGCCGAAACACTCGCTAACCATCGGTAGGATGCTCTCGCACAGACTCGGACTAAGAACACTTCTGTGGACCCATTTATTGTCATGTGGCTATCACAGCAATGATGCTAACGTGTCTCGCCCGTCCACATCACCGGGCGGCGGGGTGTGAAGGCCTGGCCGTACGCGTATGGTACGATCCAAATGGTCGTCCTCCCAGGACCTCCCATCCTACCTCTCCCTTCCTCCGTGAATGCTTCCCTCCCAGCGCGCGAGCATCTCGTCCGTATCAGCACGAACTCTCCTGCACTAGGCTGTCGACCGACGATACGACTCGAGCACACCACCAGATTGTCAGCACCCACTTCCTTCTGCTCAGATGCGCCGCTACTCCTCCCAAATCCCGGCAACACCTCCCTCTCCCGGATCCCCTTGTCAGCACACTTCGCCATACTGCTTGCGACGAGCTTAGCCCTACCTCAAACCCAAATGGCGCAGCACTCACCGTCCGCTAGCTCTGGAAGCACGTCTTGCGCGACAGCATACACGACACCCGGTTCGTCAGCACTCGAACGCACTTCTCGACAGGCGTGCAGAGTCTACAAACCTGTGGTGTGTACCGATGCGCATGGCATGATGGACAGTACGTACGGGCTACTCCGCAGACAGTACGAGCACTTACCCGATATCTGCTTAACAGTGTCTCGACAGCGGGCCACAACCGGGGCCGGATGGAGGTTCCGGATTCACATCGGAGGGCAAGGTTGCACGGTATGCACCTCGTTCACTTAGTGCTTCATGTCCGTCCTCCATCCGGAGTGCACTCGACATACCTTCTTTGCACGGCCTTGCGCGAGACGCAGTGTCGGGCATCTCCCGGGCACTCGTATGTTGGGTGTATACAGTCTCTTGCATAAGCCGTGCACTGGTCAGTCATTCGAGCCTCGGAGAACCTGCCGGAGGAAGGCAAGTGGCGCAGGGAAGCACAGCGGCGGAGAGAAACTGGGAATCAGGTGAGCACTCGCATACACTCTGCACAGTGCCATTCTTGCCGCACAGGTGCGAGATCCGCCAGCCCGCGGCGCGCAGTGCGTACGTACCGGGTGGAGGAAGAGGAAGGACTCAGACATACCAGTGAGTCGTCACACTGGCACCCTGACGTAGTTGCTCACCCACTGGATGCAGGACTGCGTGTATGCGGGGCAAGAGACGTCGCCGCGACCTTCAGTGCGTGGCCAAGCAGGTCCGGGGCAGACGTAGGGACATGCGTCCGCGTTGAGCTGTCCCGTGTTCAGCCTCGCAGGACGTGTAGGCAGAGGCAGGTCGGGGTAGCGACTGGTAAGCACTCGCATTTCTCCTCTGATTGGCACCAACGTCTCTGCAGGGCGCAGCTGGGATCTTGACGCGCCGACGGGGTACGCAGAGAGGACGAGAGCGGGACAACTCACAAGAGAACGCAGTCTCCGGGCCATGTAGTGTCGCTGTTCTCCCATTTCCAGGTGTCTAGAGGTGTTCGGTGCGAGCAGCAGCAGAGCAAGCCAGTCGCGGTGGTGGTGGCAGGAGGCAAGACGCGCCGCGCACGAGACCGCGTCAAGGACGCACATTAGGCGCCCGTACGAGGGGGCGTATTTCGAGCAGCGGGTGCAGAGGCAGCGGCGGGGTTTCGGGGCAACACTGTGTATTCGTGCATGTCGTAGCTGCGAAGTCGAGTCTGTGCGAGCCCATCCTGCGAGAACGAGCCCGAAGAGCACACACCGAGCGGGCACCAAGCACACCATCTCGAGCCCATGTCCTACTGCTCTATGTGCCTCGTATACTGCCCTTTCCAACGTTTTTATCGGTGGGTTCGTCGTCGATCGCGAGATCCCCACACCGGCTGGATCGCGCAGCTCCGGAGACAGTGTATTCAAGCTAGCAAGTACACAGGGCTCATAGCATCCACCTACCGTCAGATACCCTCCACATCCAGAGCCCCGTCGCCTGCGGGCCGCCCCACGTCCCATCCGCCCTGCGTGCCTCTTCGAGAACCCGACGTTCTTCAGCGCGACCTTCAACTGGTCGAATCGCACGGCGTCTTCATTCTGCGCAGGGGCAGCACGACCGCCCGTCGGTACGCGCGCACCCAGGTACCGATACTGAGTCTTGTCGGAGAGGTGCATGTGCTGCCGCTCTTCCTGCGTTGCGCCGGCGATCAGGTAGTAAAAGATGTGGAAATTCCGCTCGCCTGATGGTGCGCCCGCCACGCGACTGCGCTCGAGGTAGTAGTCCAGGGTCTTCACACCGCATATGCGCCCGCGCTCCGTGAACTGCAGCTCGGTGTACTTGCCAAAGTGGGAGGCATTCGGGTTGAAGAGCGTCCGAGAGTTACCGAACGTCTCCAGCACGAACTCTGCCGCTGGGACCTGGTGGCCGAGCTTCGAACCCTTCTTGCCCGGTTGGCTCACGCTGAGCTCGAGAAGCGTCTTGATGGCCAGTCTGCGATTCTCAGACTTGCCGCTTCCTGTCTCGCCACTAGAGATTCGTCAGCAACATATCTCATGATGCAAAAGCAAGCTCAAAGACCCCCCGCCCCTCTGCAGAGGGGAGGATAGCCGGAGGGCACCATCACTCTGTCCATTGAGTCAAACGGAGACTGACGACATTAATGGCACAAACATTCCCATCGCCCACTGACTGTGACCCGGGGCTTCCGCAAACGACGTGCTGTGACCGATATGGTAATTGGTTCCTGTAGCACTACCGCGATGTCACGAATATCTCCGGGGTTACTCAGCGCGTGAGGAGACCGCACAAAGAAGTGCCTGCGCTGGCCTCTGCTTATGTCCAACGTGGGACATGCACAGGTCCGGGACAGAGTGTACGTGCGAAGGCGTAGGGTTTGAAACGGAAGCGGGGGTTCTTGGAGGAATGGGGAGAAGAAAAAGATGAATTATGACACGTACGTGAATAGCATCGACTGGTCCTGTGCTGTTCTCCGCATGTGGTAGTAGGCATTGTTGGCGAGCTGGAAGATATGGGGAGGGAGGCGGACCTTGTCGGGGGAGGTGTCACGGTACTCTGCCGCGTACTTGTGGAGGACCGCGTCGGAATTACTGGGAACATACTTGTGGGGGTTTACTGCGACTAATGCCGAGGTGCCAATGTTGGTGTAGATGTTGTCCGTCATAAACCGCTCGCGGATGCATGAGACGATGATGTCTTCCGAGACGGGCGAGAGCGTTGCGAGGTCCGTGACATTCTCGAGCTGCTGATGCATGGTCGACTGCCGGTTCATGGTGGTGAGCTGCACCGAGGTGCTCCCCGTACGGTGTAGGAGCTTCCTGGTTGTTCAAGAGAAAGAAAAGGAGGGGAGGAGGGCGAGCGTAGCGGCGCCGTTGGTATGGCAGTGTGAGAAGTGACGGCGAGACTGCCCGCCGACCACGCTGTTGCGCTGTTGTGGCGGAGCTTCTGGCCGACGCCCAAGGAACCAAACTCCGCTGCGTCTTCAGAACACGTTTTTGAAGCCCGCATGGCGGCGCTTGAGACCCTCTGCTTGTTCTCGTCCGTTCTACAATTTCACAACTCAATTGCTTACACCGTCTTCGAGTTCGCAGGTCTACGGTCTAGTGCTGCAATATAGAGGTCGGAACGCCAATTTTCGTTCAGTTGAAATCCAGTTACACGCAGGACCGCCATAGGACGCCGAACGGATCGTCTTTCGAAACAACCCGCCCACCTGGCTTACCACCGCATGACCATGGCTGTACGGTGTAACATGTAAGTCTTCCTCCACCTGTGCATACCAAGATGATGTTGTATACTTTGCAGGATTAAGTATCGCGGGTGAAATACTCTGGGGACCATCCCAGTCTAGAACTTCGGGCGTTCTGATTGAGGTGCTCCCGACACCTATGTACCCCGTTCAAGCAGAGAGGTTATGGCGAACTTCACCTCTAAGTTGTGCAACGAAGTACCGAAGGACGTATTAACACATCTTCATCTCGCGCTGAATGAGAAGGTGATGTCTGCTTGATCATCGGAGGAGTATAGGATGGCTCCTTTTCGGACTCTGGGCCAATGTGGTGAGCGCGTCTCGGCCTGGATTCTAGAGGAGCCTTGCTGAGGAGGCTCCATTGCGTGGCAGATTCCCCGTCGGGCCCCGTGCATGACGAGTTGCGCCGTTCCACGGCGCCGCAGCGTAAGCATGTGTCTCTTGCTGAAGGCTCTGCAATGTCAACAGCACTCTATCCAGTGCTGTAGCGCGGTTGTATCGGGACCTAGATGCTCAAAGCTGCCGTCTTGATCTGCGTCCTACGACTCGTCACGGCTCGTGTGCCCCTCACCGAGTCCCGTCCCAGCCGCGGCGCATCTGGCCTTGCTTTAGTCTGAGGGACGCTGCCATATAGTACCCGCACATCCAAGATCGTACTGACCACACACCTTCTCCTCTAATGATGCCCACTGATCCCGCTCATCTTGAGTCTCTCGGACAACCCAAACTTGTTCCCGAACTGAATAACACTTCACATGCTATCACACCACATGCGCAAGCTAACATACGCAATCCCGAGGAAGACAGCGGGCGGTTAGAAGACACACCATCCCTCGTCTTGCCTACCGACGGGCACCCTCTATCACGCCAAACATCCAGTAGCTCTCACGTACACGTCGGATTCTTCGATCCGGAGGGAGTCGAGCATCTCTTACGCAGAACACTCTCAGAAACATCGCAAGCACGGTCGCGTCCCCCGCTCCATGCCGAAATATCCGGAGGTATTGAGAAGCGGCTCACCCACTCGATGCCTTCGGATATGACGCTTGTGGTCCCCAATGCTGGCTCTTTCGACTTGGAGAAGACGCTCCGAAATGTCATGAAGAAGTGCGAGCTTTCATCACGTCCATTGTGCGTGCACTGACTCCCAATTCAGGCTGGATGAATCGGACATCAAGCGGCGTGAGTTAGGGGTCGTGTTTCAAGATCTCCGGGTAGTTGGCGTTGGGGCATCAGCTTCTTATCAGGAAACGTTCGGATCGTCGCTGAACCCCCTCAACCTTCTTCATGATTTTCGAAGTAGATTACATCCGGCAACTAGGAACCTTTTGAGCGACTTCGATGGTGTGGTGAGACCGGGGAGATGCTATGTGAGCAACAACTTGGCCATTCGCCTAGTATCACTTGCTGATTGAATTTTGTTACGCCCGAAAGGCGTTCTCGGGCGACCAGGGTCCGGGTGCAGCACATTGTTGAGGGTTTTGGCAAACCAGCGGCAGGACTATCATGCAGTTGAAGGCGATGTATGGTATGACTCACTCTCCCCAGAACACGTTGAGTCGCATTACCGCGGAGACGTGCAGTATTGCCCAGAAGATGACGTCCACTTCCCCACCCTCACCGTTGACCAAACGCTTCGCTTTGCCGCCAGCACCGTACGCCTCGAACTCGCCTTGATGGAATGTCCCGCGAGACCCACGTGAACCTATTCGTCGAGGTCCTGGAGACTGTCTTCGGTCTCCGTCACGTCAAGGATACCCACGTTGGCGATGCATCTGTTCACGGCGTTTCTGGTGGTGAGAAGAAACGCGTCTCGATCAGCGAGGCCCTTGCGAGTCGCAGCAAGCTGCATTCATGGGATAACTCGACGCGTGGCCTTGAGTATGCGTTCCCCACTCCTGCTCATACATCCCCGCTAACTATCTCGTCCTCTAGCTCGTCTACTGCGCTGGAGTTCGTTCAGGCACTTCGCATTGCCACCGACATTGCCCGGCAGTCTACCATCGCTACCATCTACCAAGCGGGCGAGCAGTTGTATGAGCATTTCGACAAGGTCTGCGTCATCTACGAGGGCAAGCAGGTGTACTTCGGACCGGCGAATCAGGCGCGTCAGTACTTCATCGACATGGGCTACGAACCTGCCAACCGGCAGACCACTGCCGACTTCCTCGTCGCAAGTAAGTAACCCTGTCTATACAGGTCGCTCTCGGTTGCTCATTGGTGGGATACAGTCACGGACCCGAACGGTCGCATCGTCCGGGAAGGATACGAGAACCGTGTGCCTCGGACTGCAGCCGAGTTCGTCGAGTACTACAGGAGGTCCGAGATCTATCATGCCAATCGGGAAGACATGGCCACGTACCACGAGCAGTTCGTCGGCAAGCCTGAGCGCGTCACTCATTACAAGCAAAGCGTCAAGGCCGAGCACGCGAAGCATACGAACAAGAAGAGTCCCTACATCGTCTCCATCCCTATGCAGGCGCGCGCACTTATGCGCCGGCGTGTCCAAATCATTCGTGGAGGTATCGCGGCCCAGGTGATCCAGCTCGCGTCGTTTACTATCCAGGCCATAATCATTGGTACGGTCTTCCTGCGTTTGTCCGACACCACGCAGACGTTCTTCTCTCGGGGTGGCGTCCTATTCTTTTCCCTTCTCTTCGCGGCCCTGTCGACCATGGCGGAGATCCCGGCTCTCTTCGCGCAACGGCCTATCGTGCACCGGCAGTCTCGCGCGGCGATGTACCACCCTTTCGTCGAAGGCCTCGCGCTCACGTTGGTCGATATTCCCGTCTCGTTCATTGTCCAAGTCGTCTTCGCCCTCCTCATCTACTTTCTCGTCGGTCTCCAGCAATCCGCTGGACAGTTCTTGTAAGTGACACTTCTTCTCGACGTCTGCAACATACTAGAACTAACGCGCATGTAGCATCTTCTTCCTGTTCTCGTTCCTCAACACGATCACGATGAAGGCCTGGTTCCGTGCCCTCGCTGCAGCGTTCAAGAGTCCTGCGCCTGCGACCGCCGTCGCCGGTCTGAGCACGCTTATCCTGGTGCTTTACACTGGTTATACTCTCCCGATGCCGTACATGACCGGAGCTCTTAGGTGGATTACTTGGATCAATGTGAGTTGAGTGCACTTTCATAGCGTGCATTTCCGTATTGATTTTGTTGCAGCCCCTACGCTATGGGTTCGAAGCGCTGATGGTCAACGAGTTCCATACAATCAACGCCGAATGCACTTTGTTGGTCCCGCAGGGACCAGGCTATGAGAATGTCTCGGTGTCGAACCAAGTATGTACGACAGTCGGCTCGGTCGCAGGTTCCAACACCGTCAACGGCAACAACTACGTCTGGCTGGCATACAACTACTCCTACGACAACTTGTGGCGGGTAAGTACGAGACCGTCTTGGTCCAGACCAGGCTCATGACTCTGTGCTGTAGAACTTCGGTGTACTCTGCGCCTTTGGGGCTGGATTTGTCGGTATCCTCCTCTTGCTCACCGAAGTCAACCAGCGCCTCGCGGGCGATTCCAACGTCATGCTGTTCAAGCGTGGCTCTAACGCAGATGTCGTCAAGGCTGCAAAGCAGATCTCGCCCGACGAAGAGAAGGGTAACTCCGCCTCTCCGTCGAGTAATGGCGATCACAGCTTCAACGAACGGGAATTGAAGGAGGCGGCTCTCGAGACTCACAACACGTTCTCGTTCCACCACCTCAACTACACTGTGCCCGTGAGCAAGCACGATACTCGTCAGCTCCTGGAGGATGTCTCTGGGTATGTGCCTCCCGGGAAGCTCACAGCACTCATGGGCGAGTCCGGTGCTGGGAAGACGACCCTGCTCAACGTTCTCGCCGAGCGCACGACTATCGGCGTCGTCACCGGCGACCGTTACATGAACGGACATCCGCTTCCAGATGACTTCCAGGCTCATACGTATGTCTTGCCCTGCCTCCTCCAGTTATATTAAACATCTTGATTAACGCGCCATCGGCAATGCAGTGGCTACTGCCAGCAGCTGGATACTCATCAACCGACGGCGACTGTTCGTGAGGCACTTCTTTTCTCCGCATGCCTTCGTCAGCCAAAGGGAGTTTCTCTGGCAGAGAAGAAGGCTTAGTATGTTCCTCCTTTGATTGCAGTTGTACGGGCACTGATCGCCTGTCGCAGCGTGGAGAAGGTTTTGAAATTGTGCGGTCTCGAGGCATACGGCGACGCGATCGTTGGCTCACTGGACGTCGAGCATCGCAAGCGAACAACCATTGCCGTCGAGCTCGTCGCAAAACCGTCGCTCATCTTCCTCGACGAGCCTACCTCCGGCCTCGACTCGCAGAGCGCATGGGCCATCACGAGCTTCCTCCGCGACCTCGCCGACAACGGCCAGGCTATCGTCTGCACGATCCACCAACCTTCGGCGGAGCTGTTCCAGGTATTCGACCGGCTGCTGCTGCTCAAAATGGGTGGACAGACCGTCTACTTTGGCGATATTGGCCCGCGCTCAAGCATCCTTATCAACTACTTCGAGAGTAACGGCGCACGCAAGTGCGATGACGCTGAGAATCCGTCAGTTCTCCATTTATTGATATGACGTCTATCACTAATTGGGGCTCCCATATAGGGCGGAGTACATCTTGGAAGTCATCGGTGCTGGTGCGACTGCTACCACCGACGTCGACTGGTATACAACATGGCAGAGGTCCCCCGAGGCCTCGCGTCTCCAGGAGGACCTTGAGCACATCCACTCGGAAGGCCGGAGCAAGCCGCCCCTGCAGATCCGACTTCACAGCAAGTACCCGACGACATGGTTGTATCAGCTGGGCCTTTTGCTCAAGCGCGGCGCTCGGGCCTACTGGCGCGACCCGACTTACGTTATCTCGAGATTGGCTCTCAATTGCGCGGCAGCTCTGTTCATCGGCTTCACGTTCTTCAAGGCAAAGACGACCATTCAGGGCACCCAGAATCACCTCTTCGTGAGTACTTCTTTTTTTCAAAGCTGCTTGGATCTTTACCAATACGAACTTCACCCAGGCGGTTTTCATGTCCTTGATCATTAGCGTAGCGGCTGCCAACCAGATGCAAGTCCCATACATCGCGATGCGCAACATCTACGAGGTCCGTGAGCGCCACAGCATAATGTATACCTGGACAGTCCTGGTCACGTCGCAATTGCTCGTCGAGCTCCCGCTGAACATCCTCGGTTCCTCGCTGTATTTCCTGTGCTGGTACTGGACCGTCGGATTTCCCTCCTCGCGTGCCGGCTTCACGTACTTAGTTCTTGGCATCTGCTTACCGCTGTACTACTCGACTATCAGTCAGGCAGTCGGATCTATGTCGCCGAGCCCTGAAATCGCCGCCCTACTGTTCAGCTTCCTCTTCTCCTTCGTGCTCATATTGTACGTCATGCGAACCCCCGCTTCCCTGCTGAGTCAAAGCAATACTAACCGTCATTGTTCTCATATATAGCAACGGCGTCATGCAACCCTTTAGCCAGCTCGGATGGTGGCGATGGATGTACCACCTTTCGCCGTTCACCTACCTCATCGAGGCGCTGCTAGGCCAGTCACTCGGAAAGATGCCTATCGAGTGTTCCGCTGTCGAGCTCGTCACGATTGAGCCGCCCTCGGGGATGTCGTGCGCGAACTATATGGGGCCCTTCATCTCCTTCGCGGGCGGGTACCTTGCGAATCCGGAAGAGACGAGCGCATGCCGATATTGCTCCTTCAGCTCGACGGACGCGTTCCTCGGGTCGAGCTTCAACATCTATTACTCGCACCACTGGCGGGATGTCGGCATCTTCGTGGCGTTCATCTGCTTCAACGTGAGTCTCCCTATTGTTGGGCTGTCTGTGTCGTCCGATGAGTGAAGTGCTGATAGGCCGTGCTCGCAGGTCGCTTGGATCTTTCTCGGCACGTACGTCTTCCGCATCAAGAGAGGTAGCCTGTTGAACGTCCTACGTCGCTCGCGCCGTTCATAACGGCGCTGGTGCTTCTCTGTCCCCATACATTCATAACTCTCCGTTACCCGTAATGATCTCCGTGTCACTCATACACAGTGCATGCGATGTTCCAACTTCGCCTATATATACGCCTCCTTCCACAAGTCTTACGCCTCTCACTTATTTATATGACTGGCTAGCTCCGAGAACGGCGTCAAGCGCGGCCGTCTCGTCGATGAGGTTTGGTTTGGTTTCTGGGAATGCTGGTACGAAGGACACGAGTTCTGGCTTGCGAAAAATGTACTGAGATGATTCCAGCGGAGCAAGTGAATGGGCATGGAGTTCGTCACTGGGGCGGAGGACGGAACAGAAGTGGAGCCGGTCAAGCGTAAACTCACGGATGACCGGATGAGATAGAACGGTACATAGCGCGGGTCAGGACATCCCATGCGGCTCGTCGCCGCATTGAAAAATCGTGACTGAACGCAGTCGCGGCAGTCTTGAGAGGCATTGGTCGAGAACTGGTCCGGATAGGGCCCCGCAAAGCAAACGGTTGTCCGTGAATCGTGACACATTGAAGGCGAACCTGTCTGGGCATTCGTCCCGGATGACCAGAGACCTATTTTGAACAAAGTACATGAACTAGACTCGCACTGGACATAGGAACATAGCGAGTGCGTCAAGGAGCTTTGTGGTCCACTGCAACGGACGCATCCTTTCCGCCCTGCTGAAATCCTGGCAAAATGGTAACGTTGCTTGATTCCGCCAGGTGGGATATTTTACGTTTACGAGACGATAAGCCTCCAAGGAAAGTCTCGTTTAGGGAGGTTTGGAAGGCTTATAGACCTATTGTGGCAAGTGTAAGGGGGTTACGTGCAATGTTTTAGAGAAAGCAAAACTCTTACTTTCAGCAATCCAATTTCTATGCCTTTACTAACCCCGGAAAGGATGCTTTCTTTGCAGTGGGTCGAGGGAGCGGGCTTCGAATCGGTTGAATGCATTGACGAAAGAGGATCGGTTCGCAAGCGGCTCGGACCTGACGAGATGTCTGCGATAACTCTTTCAGTCCTCCGGCGCGCCGCAGTAGTTCCAGTATCTCGAGCAGAACATCTTCATCCAGATCAAGCAGGCTACTACCATGGCAGAGATATCAGAACTGCTCTTCGCTACATACGAACGGGACTCAAAGATCTCGTGGGCGAGACATCATGGTTAGTAGCGGCCGTGAGGTGGTGTCCGTGGTGAGGCCTTGACTCCTTGAGGTCGAGGGACTGTGCAATTGTAACTGTCCAAACTAGCGTCTCTGCACCGAATAGGCCCAATTATGCCTCTTGATAGTTAGTGAGTGCTTTTCAGGTTGTTACTCGCAAAGTCTTCAACCAGTGACCTTATGTCGCTGCGGAGGGGTGGAGAGTAGCCGCTGAGCGCTGGCGCAGGCTGAAGTTCTCCCGGTCCGATCGCCGAGAACGTGGACATCAACCACCGCGGCCTGAGTCTGCGATGCAGGTAAGTAAGCAAGACCGTCGTGATATATAGTTACATCTATCTTGACCACGACAGCTCCTTGTGTATGTAGCATATACATCAAATCACTACTACCTTCCACGTCTAAGGCGCGTGCGATACGCTCGGTTTTCAAGACGGCATACTATCGCTAGACGATCTTCGTAGCAGTCCAGAAAGCAGCGTGGTAGACATAGCCGAGCATGCTCTGCGCGTTGTTCGTGTAGGTGGTATCGATCGTCCGCTCGTTCTGCAGTGGCGTGTGGAGTTATGAATTAGTAGCTGCAGGCTCGCAAACTCGTCGGACTCGGAGGGAAAGGGCTACTCGGACGTACGGATATCTCGAAGCCTATCTTGCGAGCAAGCGTCTTCACCTCTTCGAGGGTGAGCTCGACTGAGGGATCGTTGGTCGTGTTGCCTTCCCAGTGCCACAGAAGCGGACCTGTGCACCGATGATGTCAGCTTGAAACGTCGTGAGCATGCAAGCAGCTGTTAGTACCAAGGTTGATCCACACGCCGCCGGGTGCGAGGATGTGATGAATGATGCGAAGGTAGTTGACGATGTTCTTCGCCTAGGCAGTCGGAACGGAACGCGCGAGCAGTGAGCAGAGGAACAAAAGGAAGGTACAGGACCGTACCGTGTCGATGAAGAAGCAGGTCAGAACGGCGTCCCACTGGCCCGAGTGTGGCTCGCTTGGGTCGTCGTCCAGGCCTCCGTAAATCTCCTCGAAGTCGCCTTCCGGAGCGCGGTACGACGGAAATCAGCACAAACGAAGTCATTCGCTCATGGTTACGCGACGTGGGTGTACACACCTGCGACAAGAGAGAAGTCAGAACCGTCTGGGAGGGATGACGGGAGAACATCCGGGATGGTGATGGGGCGGAGGAGAGCATCGTTATTTGGGTTATTCGAGAACGAGTGGACGTATGGATAGATGGTGTGTTGGTCCACTTGTTCGGTCCTGCGCGGATGCATGTCAGGAAAAACGCAACGACCCCTAATGCAAATGAATGAACCTGTTCAGCATGTAAAACGAGGCGAGCAGCATGTAGTGCGAGAACTCGTTGCCTTGGCATGCGAATCCTTTACGCATACTGTCAGCAGGGAGAAAAGAATCGTGGAACAGGGTGATACGGTTACCTAGGTTCGCAACATCCCAAGCTAAACGTCCCAACCCAGCTCCAGGTACGAGGGCTCTGAAGTTTCGCCTGGGAATTTCTGGTAAGAGTCATACATCAGGACGAGTGACAAGCGGATCGCGGACCTTTCTTCTGCAGGGATATCCGAGAAGTGCTGCAACAGTGCCTCCTTCATTGGCTTATAGCAGAGGTCACGCTCGGATTTGCCCTGCGAGGTCGGTCGGGATCAGACATGGGTAACCTGGTAATTCGCTGCGATACCTCGACGCTCCAATCTCGGACGAGCTGCTTGAGAGTGCTCCGGAGCTTGTCCATGTCATGCTCGCTAGGCTTGTATCGCTTCTGCTTTCTGTGTCCGCCATGGGCGTGCTCGTGTGATCCGTGAGTGTGCGAGTGCAAACCGTGCGAGTGGGAATGCGGGTGACTATGAGACGGTCCTAGGCAAAGTGTTAGTGCCTGGTACATCCTGGAAGAGAGTTCACAAGGCACCTCACCCGCTTGAGATTGGTCACGCTCGTGATCATCGAGGTTCGGTTCGTCGTCCTCGCCTAGATCGTGCCCGAATATCTCAGGGTTCGCGATGACGAGGTTCAGGAACTCGGCATTCGCCATGATGGCCTTGTCAACTGCATTTATGCGCTCCTTGTATCCCAAGCTCTGTAGGAGCTCCCTATCGGCCAGGGGGAGGGTGTGAAAATCCTTCCTGCGGCGATTGTTCGCGTAAAGCTAGGGCGGGTCGTGGTTAGTCTGGTTCTCTCTGGATCAACTCCTCTCCTTACGGCATACGGGGCATACTGCTGAAAAGTCGAGATCACATTTGCGAAATGAGTCTGCTCTTCCTCGATCTGAGCATCTGTTCCGGTGAAAGGCATCTTGAGCAGAGCTTAGACGCAACGCGCAAGTCCGACCTGTCCGAGCGTCGAACCTCCGAGGCGAATCACGTGACCAACCGACCCAATTCAGCAAGAGCTGAGGAACATCATCTTAACCTGAACGCTGCTGTCCTGGCGTTGCACCGTTGCACTCCGATACCTGCAAAGAGCGAGGACTTACTGAAAGCCTGCACTTGTGTCAGGCATACGCAATGGTGAGTTGCCTCGCTGCACCACGGCACTTATCCACTCTGTTGATTGACTCGGACAATGAAACGCTGGCCGCCTCATCCTGTTCCTCTCGATTCTAAGCTCATCTGCGCGTTCAGATACGGGGTATGTCAATATCGCGCCATTCGCGCGTCGTATACTTCAACTTAACGGTCGTTTTGACATTTTGTGTACTGAAGCCTCTGACAGTTGACCTTTAAGAAATCATTGGGAGATGAGGCTGGAGGTCAGAGTGCCATTTATCATAGCAGATGCAGAATGTTCCGTCGAACGATGACGCTGCGGGCTTTGTAAGGCACGACACCCGCGTACCCTACGTATTACGACCGGTCCACATGCAAGTCCGTGTGTCTGGTGTCCGCTCCGGAGTCCCTCGCGAAGCTCCTCTGCTTACACACCTACGCCCGTATCCCGATCCACTCGGGGCTGCGAGAAGGAGCCGCTGGCCAGGAATTTCAGCCAAAGTGAATGGTCATGAGGTTATGCGTTGCTTCGGGAAATGACATGAGCACAGTGACGGTGACGGTCTGGCCGGTAGAACGCGCTTCGAACCGCTGGAAGAGGGATTGTAGAAATAGTGAGCTGGTCTCCGCAAGTCGTTGACCCACGACCAGATAAGCCTCCGCCTCCAGTTACCGCTTGTAAACCATGACGTCGTCCGAAATCCCTACCGCCATGAAAGCCATCGTCTTCGACGAGGTAGGTCCCTTTGCGACCGGGTCAGTTTGCTGCTCAAGTCTGTTGACGCTGACCTTTCGAGTCTAGAGTGGCCAAGTCTCACTCAAAGAGCACCCGGTGCTCACCATTGCTGACAACGAAATTCTCGTGAAGAACGTTGCGATCTCCCTTAACCCCTCAGACTGGAAACGTAGGTCCACCGTGACATTAATCGTCATCTGGCGTGTCTCACTCGCACTACAGACATTGATTGGAAGCTCGGGAAACCCGGAAGCATCCTTGGCGGCGACTTCTCTGGCATTGTCGTCAAGGTTGGAAAGGACGTATCGGACGGGCCAAAGCTCGGCGACCACGTCGCTGGCGTAGCGCATCCCTGTGCATATCCCGACAAGGGTGCATACGCCGAATACGTCAAGGCTGATCCGGAACTGGTCTGGGTGGTTCCCGAGAACACGTTTAGCCACGAACAGGCCGCGGCGCATGGTATTGTGTACGTCCATGTAACACATCCTGCTTGGTACGGGATATGTAACTTACAAGTCGATGACCAGCTTCTGGACTGCTGTGCAGACCTTGTATAACTCGAAGCATCTCGGTCTGGTCGAGCCGCCGGAGAAGGTCGCCAAGCCCGAGTGGGTTCTCATCTACGGTGGCAGCAGTGAGTTGCCCTGCCAGTGCATTTCTCCCTAGCAGCTCGAGGTAGTACTCATGTCCCGAACGCGACACATTCAGCCGGCTGCGGTCTCAGCGCTATCCAGCTCGCCCATCTGTCCGGCTACAAAGTTGTCACCACCGCCTCGTCCCGCAACCATGAGCTGCTCAAGTCGCTCGGGGCAGACGTGACCATCGACTACCGCGAGCCCGACCTCGCGTCGAAGATCAAACAAGCGACAGGCGACTCTCTCAAGTACGGCGCGGATATGGTCGGAGAGGAGAAGACCAAGGAGGTCACCGTGCAGTCCATCGGGCCATCGGGCGGCAAGGTCGTCGGGTTGAACCCCTTGCAGAATGAGGAGTCCGGCAGGAAGGACGTGACGTTCAGCAGTGCGTATCCTGCCGTCGTTCTCTCGCCGCACAGTCCGTGCTAATCTGCTTTCTTCTAATGCGGACAGAAACTCTCCTGTACTCAGTGTACGGATATTCGTATACTATTGCACTGACCACAGAGGTTCCAGCGGCGCCCCAGGATAGGGTGCATATGGCCGCGTTCTTGAAGAAGCTGCCCCAATTGGTGCGGGAGGGGGCAGTAAAGCCGCTCCCTATCAAGCTCTGGGAAGGCAGACTTGAGGATATTCAGGGAGGGTTGCAGTACATGCGCGAGGGCAAGGTCAGCGCGGAGAAGATTGTATACAGGTTGTAGGGCGATGAGCACGGTCGTCGGGCATTCATACGATGGTTTAGGATAGTACAGTCTCAGCAAGATGCGGGAACGATAACCTGCTATCACTGCCTGCATCATTGCTACTACTGAAACACTGCTGACGGATCCCAAGCACATGTATTGCATGTCATAAACAATGCAGCGTACGTTGAAACAATGCAGCCGACAACGTACGCCTGCGATACCACACGCTCCATCACCGTTGAGCACGAGGTGCATATGTGTCAGTGCTAGACAGGCTCGCAGTGCATGCGTCACGCCCACCACCATGGGTAGGAATCCCAGTCAAGTCGCCTCTGGGGCACCGTGCTACGCATTGTGCACACACTATGACCCGCATCATATTGGTGTTTTGCTGGCACGTTTCGTCACCGTGTTCCAATCGCGATGCGCCTCCGGTGGTGGCAGCGCGAGGTCAACTGAGATCCCGGCGGGGTTACAGGAATGCATCTGTGGCATGGATGCAGATGCGGCGTGGCGTAGGGTCCTGTGGTGAGCTCGGTGAGCTGCGGATGCATAGGTGATGTCGGATGGAGAATACATACTAGACTTAAGTTGGCTTGATATAGGTTCGCTTTGCCCGGAGAGGCCGGTATTCCTGGTAGCTATCAAACGCGAGGACAACAAAGAGGAGGGTATGGGGAATTCTGCCATCCTCCTCTGAAGTGCTTCGACTCATGGGGCCGCCCCTTGTGCCTCTCGGCTGTATTGTGTTCTGTCTAGTTCGGGTGTTCGCGAGGCCTCCCGAGGCTGGAGAGTCATGTATACCCTTGTATACCTCCGGGATAGAGTCAGGAGTGCCCCGGTCTCCATGTGAAGTGTACGGTGTGGAAGGAGGAAGCCTGGAGGGGCGGGACCGAGCCAACAACGATCGTGAACACCAGTGAGTGCTCGGACTTCGTACGGATCGATCGCTCAAGCTGCGACATCGATGTCGTAAACCCGGGGTGCAAAAGATATGCTCAGGCCGCTTGCTGTCAGGGCAGATGGACAGCGCAGAAATATCTAGGCTATCTTTGAGTTGGGTTGTGGTAGACAGGCGGAAGAAACTATTCCTCAAGAGGACACATTTAGTCAGAGACTCGGGACGCCGCGGGCGCGCTCAGTCGCCCGAGTGGTTCGGCATATTTAGACACTAAAGGGAAGAGGCACCGCAGGCAATACAGCTTGCGAAGACTCAGGGAGGTGCTCATCATCTAGGACGGGTTGTTAGCGAACGCGTACTTATGCGATGCGAACAGGAATGGGTACTTGCAGCATAGACAAACGCGCGTGCGGACTACGATGACATGCAAACGCTCTGCATGACGACGAGTAGTAAGCTACCAAACCTCAGCGACACGCAGTGCGTAGCGGGGTCACATGCGCTGGAAGTACAGACGTACTTGAGCTCGTCGAGTCGGTTCGATGTCGCTCGGATCGGTTTTGAACGCGCCATAGTACCTGCTGAGCGCACAAAGGATGCAAGCGTATACCGGTAAGTAGGAGACGGACGGTGCTTCGCGCAACTGAGATGGCAACAACGACAGTACGTTGTCGGTTATGTACGGGCACGATAAGGTCCCTCGTGTCGGGGAAAGGAGGATGTCGAAGGAAGTTCGGTGTCTCCATTTCTTCCCTAGCATCCACGTTAGCTGACGGAACGCCAGCACGGTGTAAGACGGATACAATGCTGACCGGAGTTCCCAAAATACGACGTGTTCTGACAGTTTGTGGCGCTAGTAGTGTCCTTCTGGGCGGTATATGCGCATAGGGCAGAGGTAGGGTTGGGCGTTCATGTCCTCAGGGGACAGGAGGAACGGTATAAAGACGGCCGTGTCTGGGGGAGACATGGTCCACACAAGACATCCACCGGCGATTTCGTCTACCACTAGCTCTCTGTCAGCCATCACTCCACATACACACCCTCAAACACTCGCAATCCTACACTTGACCATGGACGCGTTCACTATCGCACCCGCTGTCCCCGTCGGCGCTCTCGTAGAAATGCCCGAAGGCGGATCCATCGTTGACACTGAGCAAGGGAATGGTTCGAATGATGTTAGGTCCCAATGCGTTATCGCTTGGTAGGCCTGTTCGAAACAAAGTATACCTCAGCAATCTAACCGTGCGTTCACAGAAGACGACGTTGCTGCATCATACCTCCCTGATACCGAGGCGGAGTGGAGTTGCTCGTCCTGAGCGCGCCGCTTTGCGACTGGTCTTATGCTTTCATGTCATATTGTATCATCTTCGCGGTGACTTGGTACTACGGACTGGGGTCAGGATGTATGGATGTAAAGGAGGTGGACGTACTGCAATTGGATATGTTATTTGAAGCGGGACGATCTTCTCCAGAACCCGCATATGAACCTGACAGGGTTACGGACAGACGTGTCGAGCTTGATGAAGCGTTCCGAACAGAATTCTTCCGGTATACCTCCGGGTTATGCGTGGAGGCCCTAGATATCGTCGCTGCCGTCAGCAGGACGATAGCAACGCAAAGTGGCAATAGTTACCATATGTTGGGTAGCAGGAGCATTTGAGACCAACGACAGCAGTCCAGCTTGGTGTGAGCTTTCTTGACATATCCAGAGCGCAGAAAAGCGGTGAAAATCTATAGGATCGCCCGCCGCGGGAGGTTCGTGTCTGTTGATGCTGCAGGCTCGTAAGTAACACAACATTTGTTGACTCATCTTACGCAAGCTGCAAAGGTTGCTTAAGACGGCGGGTCTCCGAGGTTCGCGGCTATATATGAGGAGGGAAACGGTAGCAGACGTAGAGTGACGGTGACGGTAGAGGTGAGTATTAGTCCGATGAGCTCGGAGTTCTGCCAAGCGCCACGTGGCGTCGCGATGCTAGCTTGAGGTTCGATTCCGATTCTTATGTGCTAAGAACTGCGAGCTTTGCATGTTCTTCTTCTCTCGCTACTAGTAGTTCCGCAGTCTGCACCCTCCCAGGCCCAGGTGCGTAAGGAACCCGTTAAGGTACGACTCGACCTCAACTTTCCTTTAACTTGCCCTCAACCCATCACCCGGCATTGTCCCCGTCGTGAGCTTCCGAACGACTCCAGCTTGCCAGAGCACTGGGAACACGGCACTGCGCCTGCAAGATCAGAGCTTCAGCCCGCGACGAGCGCGGCGTTACGGTGCACCGAGCGTCCGCGATGTACCTGCCCGCTGTTAGCCAAGTGACGCCAAAGTCAGTGTCGACGGACGACGTACGATAGCAACCCATCCGTCCAGTCCGGCACGATCTTGATGGGCTGGCCGCGCTCGTCAAGTGGTGGTCCAATGTCGAAGCAATGGAGCACGGAGGCCATATTGATGAACACCGTGTCATCTGCAAAGTACCGCCCGGGACAGATCCTGCAGTTCGCGGCGTTCCATGAGACATAAGCATATCATGTGCTCGCAGGTCGGTGCTACACTTACCTTCTGCCATACCCGAAGACAAAATCGGCTGGATCGCGTACGGTTGGGTCGAGCTTCCCATCGCGTATGAAGCGTTCCGGGCGGAATGCCTCGGGCTCGTGGTACGCTAGCGGATCGTGCATGCATGCCCTGTCACGTACGTGGTCACGGTTGAGCATGAGCGTAGTGGGAAAGCGCAAGGATCCCACGTACCAAGTGTTCGCGAACAGTACAGTGCCCGCTGGAATGAAGTGGCCGTGCAGCTCGTCGTCCTCACTAGCGCAGTGCGGCAGGCTTAACGGCGTTGAGTTGTGCCAGCGCAAGATTTCCTTGATGACAGCGTCTACGTAGACGAGCGAGTCTCGATCGCTGAAGTCCGGGAGGCGGTCAGGACCGACCACCTCGTCCAGCTCCGCACGCGCTTTCTTCAGCACTTCCGGGTGTAGCGACAGCGCCAGGAATGCACTTGTGATGGTCGAAAACGTCTTTGGTGAGCCGACGTGATGAGGGAATAGTCGCAAAGATGAGATACACGTGCAGTGCTCACCGTTTCGGAACCCGCTGCGCGCGGATTAGTATGAGCAATTTGCAACGACTGGATGACAGAACGCGTACATACCCTGGAAAGCGACAGAAGCCACATTGCTGATGACGTCTTCCTCCTCTGCACGAGCATCGTCCGTGACCTCTGCGTGGGCAAGTTTGGTGAGCAGCTTGCCTACAATTGACTGGCTCTTCTCTCCCTTCTCGTTCTGAAGCATGCCTTCAGCGACGCGTCATACGATAAGCCACAGATATCACTCACCAGCGCTTCCTTCACCTCCGCGAAAGGTGCACACTTCGCAGACCACGACGCGGCCATCCACTTGTTCGACAGGCGCTTGAACTCGGCGCCGGGGAGCCATGCAGGCACATACCGCAGAAAGGGGAGGAACTGGACGAGGAACTTCCCGGGCACCAAGCCCTGCGCAACTCCTTCCTGTGCATGCTCGACCAGGGTGATCTGTCTGCTTATAGATTCGTCGCCCTCAATGTCGTACAGGACCTTTGTCAAGCCGGCAGTGAAAGTGCTGGATCCAGAGCAGGTGGTTCAGTCATCTTGCATCATACACGATACGGCAACAAAACCGACGCTGTTGTCACTCACTATCGGATATGGTCCTTGACGTTGACGGGGTCCTCTAGCAATCTGTACAGAAACCCGTGCGCCGCTGCGCGCTGGACAGGACGATATCCTGTCACCGTTCCTGGATGGAAGTATTGCCAGAACGCCCGCCTGTGCCGCCGCCACCACGGGCCGTAGTACATGAAGCCAAAGTTGTTGTCAGCTCCGGAGCTGTCGGAAGTTAGGTAGTGTTTTAATTTGTAGAGGAGACAGACACTCACAGCTCGAGCATAATCGTGTGTTCGCGATCGGAAGTATTCGCGGATCGTTTGTCAAGGTACTCGAAGATGATATCGGGGCTCCCTAGGATGACGATGTGCTTGTTGAGGATTCGAAGATGTACGATATCGCCTGCGTATCAAGACAATGGGACGATAAGAGGGCGTGCGCGGCGCGCAAGGGATCGCAAGAAGACGTACCATACTGCGCGCATAGATCGCGATAACCAAACCATGGCTTGAAGTTCGGCGCATTGTGTATGTTCCCGACGAGAGGAAGGGCCTTTGGACCAGGGGGTAAGGAACGTCCTCGGGAGCGCTTCCTCCAGCTCAGTACATTTTGGACGTAGACAAGCAGCGAGAGTAACAGTAACCCCACGACCGGGGCCAGGGACGTGACGTGAGCGAGGAGTGCCATGGGGAGCAACTGGCATGCATCCATCTGAAAGCCGGTCTATATAGTCGGTCACGAGCGGACTGGGATGACTGGCATCAGGAGCTTCCTCAGAGGAGCTGTGGAGAAGGATAAGGGCACCGAGTCTCCGACGGTCTCGTGCGGACGTTCAGCGGGTAGCACTGAATAAAGCGCTACGGTGAAACAGGAAAGCCAGCTCCGATTTCCCAGTGATCCAAGGAGCGATACGTACCCGATCTACATAGGTTGACATGACCTCGGCGTAAGAGCGGTCGGACGTATGCAGGGGGGTCGGCACTCGGTGACCGTTGTCCCACGTTATGTAGGACGCCGCTGCAGCATGTCCGAGGAAGGCATGGTGCGCTGCTGGAAAGAGGCTGTATTCCTTCCTGTCGCAGGACGCGTCCGAGAGTCTGTTCAATCGGGTTTGCAGTGGCGATAATCTACGAAGCTTGCTCAGCCGAACATTGAGGCGTCTGACGGCAAGGAGGAGATTACTACCCAACCTTCTGTCAAGGAGCCGCGCTTGAGCTTGAACCCACGAACCTTCACGTCACATGCGACTGCGTGAATACTTACTATTAATCTCATAATGGCGTTAACATACACCAGCTGTTTGCGGTCGCAGAAGTCCGGAAGACGATCGGGCCCTACGATGATTTCGAGTTCGTCGTGTGCCTTCTTACATTATACCTCGCGGTTGAGTGACATGGCACGGAAGGGAGCTTGCAACGTCTGATAGGCCTGGTCGCATGTACCGTACAACTCGCGCGTGCTGACTGTGTCTGCTCCAGCTGCAAGTCTCCCAGCATTCAACAGTGCATCCAGATGGGCGCATATACCTTCGGAGGATACAGTACTAACGTTCTTGATCAAGTCTTCCTCCTCGCCGGTTGATAGCGGCATAGACATATCCCAAGCTCTCTTGATCATCGAAGTCCGGAAGACGGTGTGGGCCTGCGACAGAGTCCGGCTCGACGTGAGCCTTCTTCACACATTCAGAGCGTAGCGAAGCGGCGAGCAGGTTGGAGGGTAGAGAACGCCTGGGGATCGTCTTCGGATAGACTGAGCTTCGTGTCTAGTAATGCAGCAGGCTCGGACCCACCGAGCATCTGGCTCTGGCATAACATCCAACTCTAGCTGGGACAGTAGCTCGCGGCGGCCTGCCAGTCTATGAAGGTCGAGGCTGAATTTGAGAAGGGAAGCGGTAGGACACTGGCACTTGTCGGAGCAATAATGTCGGAGATGGGATGAGCTGGGCCTCCTGCACAGGCCACGTGGCAGCACCAACTCAGATTGCACTCTGCCTGCTTGAAGCGGAGCCTTAATTAGATCCACACGCGAACGACCGGGTTTTCCTTAACCATCACCGTTTGGCACGCAGTCCTGTCCAGTCAACCATATCGCTCACGAGTCGCTGCCATTCACAAGTTTGGATGCAAATTCTCGCATGTCTCTGACTGAAGTGCCCTACCGCCACATCGGACGCTGTTCGTGGGCCACATGACTCGGTCAAAAAGGCATAAGTAATGCTACAACAACAGATCTCACCGCTCACGTAGAGAACCCAGGCCACCAGAGGCCACCTCGTGAAGCTGGATGCCTCACAAGCAGATACACCGTCCTTCCCGGGAACGATGCGCCCGAGGTACAGCACGAAGTCGACATCTCTGCGGACACAGGCCGGAATCGAAGCACGTTCGTCACTATTATAGGATCGTCGTTGCCCCCTTGCATCACGGCGCGCCTTCCCCTCCAGATTCCGACGCCGGCAGCGTTCTGCACGCTTTGTACCTTGATGTTGGAAGCCGCGGCCTGCACTTGCCTGTCAACTGTCCGGCGGGCATCCGTGAGGCCGGGCTGCTATAAGTTTGTGAAGGCGTCGCCCTCCTCGCTTTTGAGCCCTCGCTTCGCGCACCATCATGGCAGGTTCCTCAGATACTCACGAGTCCAAAGGCGACGCACACGATCACGTACCCACAGCTGCCAACGGTACTGGAGCCGCAGGCGGACGGCGGCGGAGGCCGCTTATCATCATAGCCGCTATCGCTGTGGCCTTCGTAGTTCTGGGACTCGCACTTGGCCTAGGACTGGGACTTGGCTTGAAGAAAAGGCACTCAACAGCATCTCCTGCTAGCGGTAACTCCACCGGGAACACGACAGACCTTCAGCATGTCGCGATTCCGAAGTCTGCCGACGCCTTCTTGTCGGCGAATATAGTTGACGAGCCTCCAACGACGCGCACGTACGACTTCGTTGTCGAGGAGCGCACGGGCTCGCCGGACGGCGTGCAGAAGCGCATGCTCGTCGTGAACGGGCAGTACCCAGGGCCCACGATCGAAGCGAACAGTGGAGATCGGATAGTGGTCAACGTCACGAACAAAATGCCGAATTCTACGTGAGTTCTCACGACTTCATTGAGCGTGAGCATCGCGCTCAAATGCTGGAACAGATCAATTCATTGGCATGGATTATATCAGTGAGTAGACAAGTTCTCTCCACCGACTACAGCTCTTATTCATGGTCTAGACGGGGAACGAACTACTATGACGGATCCATGGCCATCACCCAGTGTGGTATTCCAACTGGCGAATCGATGGTCTACAACTTCACGGTATGGGGAAGCCTGGTACCGCCTTCTCAACGTGTCGTCTAATGCGTCCAAACATGCAGTTCGATGGCTATGTCGGTAGCACTTGGTGGCATGCCCGTAAGTGATTGGTGATGGCTCATGCCATTGTTGCATCTTCTGACTTCAGTGCAGATGCTGGAACGCAATATACCGATGGCATAACTGGCGCATGTATGCTTCGAGCTCATGTTCCGAGAGCGGATCAGTACTCATCTCAACTGTGCTAAAGTGGTTGTTCATGCCAACAACGAATCTGTGCCAGCATACGACGGCGACATTGTCCTCCAGCTCGCTGACCTCTATCACGGCTTCTCTCCGGAACTGCTCAACCTGTACTTCACGCCCGGTGGTATCGATGGCACTCCAGGAAACGAGCCTGTGCCCGACGGCGGAACGATCAACGGCGTGGGGCAGTACGGCTCCTCCAACACCTCGTTCTTCAACGCTACCCTCGAGCCGAACAAGACGTACCGCCTGCGTCTCGTCAACACGGGCAGCTTCGTCGCGATGGAGTTCTCCGTTGACAACCATACGCTTGAGGTCATTGAGGCAGATGGGACAGCTGTCGAGCCCTTCGCAGTCACGAGCTTATCTATCGCGGTTGCCCAGCGGTACAGCGTGCTCTTGAGGACGAATCAGACAGCTGGCGCTTATTGGTTCCGCTCGGGACTCGATCAGGACGCATTCACAGTGAGTTCGGTGCCACGCCTGAGGGAGCATCCTTCGTCTGACACGCATACCAAGTACGACAACCCCGGGGTCCAGACTGAGATCCGGGGAATCATACGCTATGGTGTAAACAACTCCACGATCCCGGACGTCGCGCTCTTGGACAACCCGCCGAGCCTTCCAGATGGCGCACCGAGCGACTTGGACACGACAGACCTGGTACCTGTCGGCGGAGGACCCGCTCCGAACTCCACGTTGTAAGCGAACACGAGCTCTACTTGCGCTCCTTGTGAGTGCTGACTTCCTCTGCAGCAGCGTATACTTGACGATCTCGATGCAATACGCGAGCGGGCCCGACTACCTGTCGCACTTCCTCTCTTTCATCAACAGCACAGTATGTCCCGGAACCTCGCGCTCATCACCTGGGTTGAGTACTGACATGCCTCCCCGCCTTCCGCTAGTCATGGGAGCCGCTGCAGAAGACGTCAAGTCTCTTCGCGCACCTCGGGAACCAAACTGCGGACGGCTCCGCGACGCTTGCGGACTCGCAGCTCGTCACAACCGTGGACGAGGTTCATGTCGTCGACATGATCATCGACAATCTGGACGACGGCGATCATCCCTTTCATCTGCACGGGCAGAAGGTGCGTCCGCTGATCTCCAAGGCTTCCTCCCCCTGCATTGACGTATCTCCGCCTCCTTGTGATCAGTTCTGGATCATGCAGTCGGGTGCGGGACGCTACCAAGGCGAGCCTGTCGACAACAAACAGCCCATGTTGTACGTTCTTCCCTTCGCGCGAGCATGTCCATTTCGCTGACGCACGATCCAGGCGGGACACGCTCGTCATTCCCGCGTACACACACGTCGTCCTCCGCTTCGTCGGCGACAACCCCGGCTTCTGGGCGTTCCACTGTCATATCCAGTGGCACATGGTGAGCACTGCGTGTATCGTCAGCGGGTGCTTCGGAATGACTTACTGTCCACCGAATCATCGTAGGTTGCAGGCCTGCTCTTCCAGTTGAACATCTTGCCGTCGGAGAGCAGCAAGTTCAACATCCCTCAGTACATGATCGACCAGTGTCAGAGGGCATGAGACCCTGGATGATCGTCTGCATGGGCTGGTGGGTCGACTGCGCTCGGGTGGTCGAGCCCACCGCTGTGGCGCCACACAAGTGGATTGGGTGACACAGCCGCGCGAGTCCGATCCGGGTGTCGTTCGAGCGGTGGTCGACATGCGAGTGTATCGTTTGCGGTGTTCTGTTTCATGTCTGTAATCGAGGTGTTCCATATGGTCATGCCAGGGATTGCGCACACTCCATGCTCCCTGCAGGGCACCTCCATGCATTGCAGAGAAACATGGTCGGTCCAGTGCGTGCCCGAGTCGTTTTGAAGGCAGGGGGGGTTCCGCAACCCCCGAAGAGACGCGGAGAGCAAACCACATATTTGCCGTAGATGGCAAGTTCGCGGTCACGTGACACCTATGTAGATGTTAATCGCGCGCGACTTTGTGTCTAGCCCTAAGCCAACCTGCCTACTGCGGTGGAAGTGAGAACTGCGTCATGGATTCAGCGTAAGTCTTGCAGCTACGTCATTCTGTCAAGACTTCCAGTACGCCTGCTAACTAATGACGAAAAGTCCCCTCTCAGCTATCCCAGTATATATAGTCAGTCCCCCTCCCGACTCGAGCACGCTCACCTTGCCCCCCACTTCCATGCACGTCGGTCGGTTCACCTCTCCTCCTGCAGTATCCAGCAGCTGTCCCCAGCCCGGCTGCTTAATTTGTCTGGATGTCGCAAGTTAGTGACGCTCACCCTGCGCGATTAAGACGGATTCACACCCTGCCCGAGGTGAGCCTGGTCATCATCCGTACTGTTCTGTAACCACTGCGCATATCTGCTGTGGTCGCCGCTAGTATTAATACAGTTGTATCAACCGTTCTCTAGGGGCAGATCGTGGCAAGCTCTAAGAGCAAGTGAAACTGTGGCGAGCTCTAGGGGCAACCGCGGCGCGGCCGAGAGCCACAGCGACCATGTAAAGCGCATATATGCACGTTTCATACTAAGGTGAGCGCGACAAGCTGTCTTCGTGACTCTGTCTGCACTCGATGAGGAGGTCCACGACGTGCTTGCTGTGGTGGACGTTGCGCTCATAGACTTGCAAGTTGCAGGGCGCGTCGGCGAGTCAATGAGGAGGTCGGGCCGACCGTGGGAGCGGCTAGCGCGTGCCTGATCGTGACAATAAGACTCGGTAAGCGCCTGCTCGGGGATCTATTGTTGGCCACGTGGGCGCGTACTGGACGCGCCGCGGCACACAATGCGCGGCGTCTATTCGCGCTATTGTCTGAACCGCCTGCAAAGACGATTGTCTCAATGGACAAAACGATGGACAAAACCCATGGTCTCACTTCGCGGAAAAACCCCCTTCCCAGTCTCTCCTTTCCTCTTCTCTATCTGCATCCAAGATGCGCCGTCCGACGAGCCTCGTCGTCGACAGTGATACGACTTCTACGACCAGCATGACCTCCACCAACGCATCCACACTGCACCTCCCTCAATCCGCGACTACCCTCACCCCGGTAGAGTCCACGGCTTCCACTGCACAATGCCCACCTCCCCAGCCATCCATCCCCCTTCTCTTTTCCCTCCTCTCCCGTCGCGAATTCTTCGTTCTCATCCTCCCCGCCATTCTCACCTCCCTCTTCGCGGGTGGCGTCGCGCCATTCATGACTTATGTCATCGGTCGGTCCTTTGACTCCTTTGCGGCTTTCCCTACCGGTCCCAACCCCTCCGATGAGGCCAAGCGAGCACTCCTCCACGGTGTCGGCCTCGCAGCTCTTGAGCTAGTCGGGTTGGCTGTCGGCGCACTCGCCCTCAGCAGCTTGACTTCGAGCCTCTGGATCTGGACCGGTGAGCGCAACCTGGTGGCCGTTCGCAAGCAGATCTATTCGGCGGTCACGCGCAAGGACATGGTATGGTTCGACACCAAGATGGGTTCCGAAGAATCCGTGCAGGCCGTCGAGGGCGACGGCCCCGTCGGCGCCGGTGGTCTCATGGCGAACTTTGCTCGGTACGTGCGTTCTTTGCTACAATGCAACCGGCGCTGACTTTATTTCAGGGAAACCGACGAGGTCCGCGCGGCCTCCTCGCTTGCAGCGGGCATGGTCATCCAGTACACGACTACGTTCCTGACCTCGCTCGTGTTAGCGTTTGTCTGGTCGTGGTCGTTGACCCTGGTCATCCTCTCCGCAGTTCCCCTCCTCATGATCATCCAGACTCTCTCGCAAGGCTTCGTCGGCCCCCGTCTCGCCGCTGAGCGCGCCCACAGTGCCTCCGCTGCGACCCTCGTGGACCGCGCGACTGCGGCGATTGCGACCGTGAAGGCGTTCAACGCTGAGGCTCATGAGGAGGAGCAGCTGGGGACCACGCTCGAGAAGATCCGTCGCGCCGCTATCAAGTGCCACGCTGTGTGGGGCGTCAGCACCTGCGCGTCGCAGTTTGTCATGATGGCGATGTTCGTGCAGGCGTTCTGGTTCGGCTCGAAGCTCGTCCGCGACGGCACTATCTCCCCGGGAACCGTGATGTCCGTCTTCTGGGCTTGTCTCATCGCCACGAGCAACTTGCAGATGTGCATCCCGCAGCTCATCGTTCTCACCAAGGGCAAATTTGCGATGGTGTCGCTCATGACGCTCGCGCAGTCTCAGTCGAACATCACCCCCTACGGCGGTGTCCTGCTGTCGCCTACCAAGTCTCACCGTCGTCCCTCCATCTTCCGGAAGATTCGTCCCGACCACTGCCGCGGACACTTCGAGTTCAGCGATGTGTCCTTCGCTTACCCGTCGCGTCCCACCATGCCGGTTCTTCGGGACATTTCTATCTTCCTCCCGCCCCAGGAAACCTCCTTCATCGTTGGCGGGTCTGGATCTGGCAAGTCGACATTGGCGCAGCTGCTTCTTCGCATGTACAACCCCACGACGGGCTCGATCTTCTTGGACGATCAGGAACTGAGCTTCCTCGACGAGGACTTCACCCGCGCCAACATCGCCGCAGTCTCGCAGAACTGCATCCTTTTCGACATGAGCGTCCACGACAACGTCGCGATGGGACTTGCCGGCCCTGGCAGCTCTCGCAAACCCTCCGACGCCACGCGGGAAGAAGTCATTCAGGCTTGCCGCGCTGCACTCATGCACGACTTCGTCCGCGACCTCCCGGAGGGCTACGATACGCAACTGGGCAACAGCGGCGCCAACCTCTCCGGCGGTCAGAAGCAACGTTTAGCAATCGCGCGTGCGCTTTTGCGTAACCCTACGGTCCTTATTCTTGGTGAGTGCCCAGAATGTTTTCAGATATTACGCGCCACTAACACACTGCTTTGCAGATGAGGCGACGTCCGCGCTGGACGCGACCTCTCGCATTCTCGTCTTCGAGGCGATCAAGCGCTGGCGCCGAAACATGACGACGATAGTCATTACCCATGACCTCTCACAGATTGGCTCGGACGATTTCGTTCACGTCCTCAAGGATGGCCGGCTCGTTGAACAAGGCTTCCGCCATGAGCTGGAGTCTTTCGACAGCGAGTTCAGCCATATGGCACATACTCAAGATGCAACTGGCGGGTTCAAGGAGAAGGACGTTGAGGACGAGGAGGAGGAGCTTCCCATCGAGGCCATCCTCGACCAGCAGGACGAGGAGAAGCAGGAGGAGCTTGAGGCCGTCGCGATGAGCACTCGCGCCCTCCGCCACCACAGCATCGCGCCTTCGACGTTCCGACCTCTCACTCTAGGCAATTGGATGTTCGACGCCATCGCTGAGCTGACGAAGAACGGCCCCGCTCCCGCGGTGGCCGCTGCCCGCGAGTCTCGCCCCGTCAGCCGCTTTGTGCCAGCCGACGCGTTCGCTGGCGTTACCGAGGGGGACAAGAAGTCTCGCAGACGCACGCTTCACATCAACGTCCCTGCGATCGATGTTCCTGCCCCACTCCCCACCAACTCCAGCAAGCGGTACAGCCTCCAATTCACACCCACCTCCCCGACGCTCTGTAGCTCCCCGAGGTCCTATGCGGATGCGATGGTGGAGGACGACGAGGCTTTCGAGAAGGACAAGGCCGCGATGCAGCGCAGCGCGGCTCTTGCCAGCCAGCGTCGGTACCACGAGCAGCGTCGCAAGTTCACGCGCGACGTCCACCTCGACACCGTCATCGTCGAGAAGGCCGAGGACGTGCCCGAGGAGGCATTCCCTCCGCAGGAGGCTGAGATATCCTTCTGGCAGCTCATCCGCGACATCTACCCCACCCTCCCGAACAAGCCTCTTATCCTCGTCGGCATGATCATTTGCGTCCTGAGCGGTACCATCACCCCGCTCTTCTCGTACCTGCTTTCGCGACTCTTCTACGAGGTCTCGAACGGCGCGCGCAACGTGTCCATCATCAACATCTACGGCGCGATCGTGCTCGCAGTCGCGGCCGCAGATGGCATCTTCATTGGCCTGAAGATCTTCATCATGGAGAACGCGGCGATGGACTGGGTGACCCACATCCGTGAGGTCTGCTTCAAGCGCGTCCTCGCTCAGGACAAGAAGTGGTTCGACAAGACCGAGAACGCCCCGGTCCGCCTCGTTCAGATCCTCATCAAGGACGGCGACGACGCCCGCGCGCTCATTGCGAGCGTGCTCTGTCAGACACTCGTCGTCTCTGCGATGCTTGGCGTCGGGCTGATCTGGGCGCTGGCCCGCGGGTGGCAGCTCACGCTTGTCGGCTTTGCGATCGCGCCAGTGTTCGCTGGCGTGATGGCGCTGCAGTCAAGCCTCGTCTCCAAGTGCGAGGTGCGCAACAAGCGTGCCCGCGAGGAAGTTGCAAAGCAGTACTATGATGTGAGTCATCCTCTTCCACTTTTTGGGATATGTTGCTCAAACCACTCTGCTCTAGGCGATCTCAAATGTCCGCGCAATACGTGCGATGGGCTTCGAAGAAGCGTTCCAGGAGAAGTTCGACTCTGCTGTCGACTCCGCACTCAGCACCGGGGTGCGCGGCGCGTTCGTCGAGGGCTGCACGTACGGTGTTGCAAGCGCCCTCATTTACCTGGCGGAGGCTCTGCTGTTCTATGTCGGCGCGGTGCTCATTGCCAAGGGCACCTACTCTTATCTGCAGATGATCCAGACTCTGCAGCTGGTCGTCTTCTCCGTTTCCATTGGTTCTCAGCTCATGGCATTCAGTACGTCTTTTTCTTCTTCTGCTATTGTCTTGTCTTCCATGGATGCTGACGACTGTGCGCAGCTCACCGCATCGCCAAGTCCACTCGTGCTACCCGCGACTTCAACCGTCTCCTCAAGCTCTCCACTGCCACGGATGAGTGCCAGGGCGTCCTTACTCCCGATCTCTCCGGCCCCGTCTCCTTCACCAACGTCTCCTTCTCGTACCCCGAGCGCCCCGACGTCCCAGTCCTCCGCAACCTCTTCGTCGAGGTACGCGAGAACGAGTGCGTCGCGATTGTTGGCTCTTCCGGCTCTGGCAAGTCCACGATGGCGGCATTGCTGCAACGCCTCTACGAGCCCGACACCGGCTGCGTCGCGATCGGTCCCCACGTCCTGCGCTCAACCGAGGTGCACTACCTCCGCGACCACGTTTCCGTTGTCAGCCAGCAGCCAAACCTGTTCGACGCTTCGATAGCTGAGAACATCCGGTACGGCAACAAGTCGCTCTCGATGGAGGACATCCGTCGCGCCGCGAAGGCCGCAAATGTGCACGAGTTCGTCGAGTCGCTCCCGAAGGGTTACGACACGCCCGTCGGCGAGAACGCGTCGCTCATCTCCGGCGGCCAGGCGCAGCGTCTGCAGATCGCGCGTGCGCTGGCACGCCCGCACGCATCCTCATCCTCGACGAGTGCACGTCGGCGCTCGACGCGGCGAACCAGGCGGCGGTGATGGAGACACTCCGGGAGGCGAAGGTCGGGCGGACCACGCTGGTCGTGACCCACAAGCTCGCGATGATGCGCATGTGCGACCGTATCCTTGTCGTGCACGACGGCGTCATCGCCGAGCAGGGGACGTACGAGGACCTCATGGAGAGGCGCGGTGTTTTCGCGCAGCTCGCGAGCGGCGGCGAGTGGATGAGCGACTAAGCTCATCTTCCCTTCTGTTCTTTTACTTCTCTTTATTTCTTTCTCTCTTCCCTTGGATACTGTAGCATTGGATATCAGACTAGCGGTGATCCCCCCCTCTTCTACTCTCCCTCCCACCTCCACAGCACTAGCCCCCGTTAGCAGATAGTGAAGTATAACTGTTAGGATAGCATGACCCCCGCATACGTACTATTATTACCTTCGACCTTCGAGTTACTGACGCCTTTGACGACCCCGGATTCCCCCCTCATTGTACCATCATCCCTGCACCAACATTGTATCGTTCTCTTAGATAATGGAATCAATGAATGAATGAGTTGAGAATGTAGTCTCTGATGTGTGCGCCTGAGTGCGAGAGGAAGTTGCAGTCCACACTCCCCCTTCACCATCGCTATGACAGGAAGAAGTTCACGGACACGCAAAACTCGCGGTCAGTCGAGCGCGTTTCTGTTCTGGCAGTCGCAGAGGATTGTGCGAGAGACGACCATGCTCGTCTGGTTTGTGGAAAGAGAAATCGGGAAGAGCATATAACAAACGTCGACAAGACTGAAGTATGCGATAGAAGAGCCTGCCGCACATCGTCACTTCTTCGCCTTGCCCTTGTCCTTCGCCTTGCCCGTCGGCTTGCCCTTCCCAAAGGACTTGCCCTCGAACCCTGGCCGCCCCTTGTCCTTCGGCTTCGTCCTGAGGCCTTGCGCTTGTCGTTCTTCCGCTCCGCCCGTGCAGCGATGTTGTCTGCACGCTTCTTCTGCCGCGCAGCCATCGACGCCGAAAGCTCCTCCTTCCGCTCGTCCCTGCGTTCACGGAAGAGTCAGTCACACCACGCGATAATTAGGGAGGGACAAGAGTAAAAAGACGCACCAAGCCTTCTTGCTCTTGAACTTCTGCTTCTCCTTCCGCTTCACCGCCTTCTTGAGCCGTCCCTCATCGTCGTGCACCTTCACGCCCTCGATGCGCGCGCTCGCCTTGTCCCACTTCTCTCGCTCTGTACGGGCAACGCGTTCCTCTTCCGGCAAAGCCGCAAGCTTCTCCTTGTGCGCAGTGAGCTGCGAGAGTGCCTGCGCAGGATTCGACGCGGTTGTCGGAAGGTGCTTCTTCACTTTCGCCTTGGCCTGCGAGGATGATGCGCCGGTAGACAAGGAGGCAAACGTGACTGAGGTGAACTTGGAATGGGGATCGTGATGTGCGGGCTTGTCGGTGTCGGGCACAAGCAATTGGGTCTGTGTAGTGTGGGTAGTGCGAAAAATTCGCTTAACTACTCGAAGAACTTCGATAGATGGATGCGTGCGCACCTTTGTCTGAGGTCCCTTCTGCTGCTGCTGCTTCTCCTTGCCCTTGTCTTTGCCTTTTCCCTTCCGCTCTTCCTCGCGCCGGATCTTCTCCTTCGTCTCCTTCCTCCTCCGCTCGCGCATCGCCGCGCGCTGCTGCCGCCTCTCCTCAAGCAACTCGTCTCTGCTCCCTGGCTCTCCGCCCGAGCCCCCTGCATTCCGGCCTCTCCCTTTGTACCGGAGCTGGTTCATCCGCGCGTGCAGCTTCTCCCTCAGCGCCTGAATCCCACCAGACTCGGGCATGGGTACCGGCGGGGCATCGGTGTCCATCGCATCCTCTGCACCGTCCTCCACACCGGCCTCGTGGTCGTTGGATATGGGTGCGTCGAGGCGCATCCCGCCGTCCGAGTCTGAGTCGTCCTCCTCCAGCGCAGTGGCTTTCCGCTTGCCTTTGCGGTTTGAGGGCTTGTCCTCGCCTGCGCGCGCCGCAGCGGCTTCATTTTGGATGTCGAGAACGGTCTTGTTGTTTGCAGGATCAAGCTAGCACGAGTTGCACGACTTACAGCAGGTATGTGGACGATGGTATCGTACAGACGGACCTTGTCTTTCTTGGCCTTCTTCGAGGCCTCCTTGATAGCTTGCTTCGGAGCCTTCTGCTTCTTGCTGTTCTTCTGGTACTTGGACGCATACTGCACAACATGTCAGTCTAAATTTGCCTGCTCTGTCCTACATGCCAAGCACGCACCTGTGCCTCCGCATCATCCTGCACCAGGTAGAACTTCGCAGGAATGAGTCTGAGCAAGGACTCGAATGCCTCGTTGTGCTTCTCCAGCGATGCCTGGAGGACAGAAGTTGCCGTCGGCATTCTTGCGGTGCGCGGTGACACTAGAGAAGAAAACGCGCAGAGCAGGTATGAGAGAGAGGTCGAGCGACGAGAACCTGAACAGAGTCTGAGCCGTGCGGCTCGGAAGAGTAAAAGTTCTGTAGACGCCCACTTTACAGTGATTTGAACGCTTTTCAACGCCGTTGTGTTGCTGCATAATAAAGGTTTCTTACTGAGACTTACTCGGCCCACTTACAACTGCTAATACTGTGTCAGAATTCTCTTACCATGCGCGCTAACAATTGCTTACTTGGATTGTAGTCAAGTAACACTCTGGACTTGACCTCGACCTCCCCAGACCACTGTACCTCGACCATCTCCCGTCCTCTTGAAAAGCATGCCTGAGACCACAGAGATGACACCCACGACCACCAACGAGACGACACCCGCGACCACCGACGAGACAACATCCACGACTGCTGACTCTCTACCACCGACCACCATGTACTTCCCGCCGCGGAAGGTGATCTTGACGAAGGAGAACCTCGAGGCATTCCAGCAGTCCGAGACGCACGCCCAGATCGTGTCGTACATCAATACCCTCAACGAGTCCGTCGTCGGCGTGAAGCTCACGGATGACGTACCTATATCCCCTGTGCGTAAGTCTTCCCGCTCATTATGTGCCGTCCTTGTCTGACAACTCGTGCTCTGGTCAGAATGTTCAAGCGGTCTTGGGTGTGCTTGACACGATTGAGGAGACTGCGAAGGGCATCCCGCCTGTGGACAACAAGGCTTCGCGCTTCGGGAACCCCGCCTTCCGGACGTTCTATGACAAGGTTGCAGAGGTACGTTTATCCGGCTGCTCGGTCGTACGCAGTGGCTCATGCCCGTCGCATCTTCCAGCTCGCACCTGAGCTGCACAGGTCAATACCCGGGCTTGCAGAAGCCGCGATCCCTGAGGTGTCCGTGTACCTTGAGGAAGCATGGGGAAACAGGACACGCATCGACTACGGGAGCGGGATGGAACTCAACTTCCTGTGCTGGATGTGCGTTTCGTTTCGTCCCGACCATGCTCCGTTTATGCTCACACGCTGCAAACGTTAGGATATGCTTGGAGAAGCTTGGTGTATTCCAGGAGAGCGATCATGTCGCACTCGTGATCAAGGTCTTCTGGAGGTGAGTAACGTGTGCATGGTAGATAAATGAAACGGCATCTCATTCCCTACAGGTACATACAGATCATGCGGATTCTCCAGTCGACCTACTGGCTAGAACCCGCAGGTTCGCATGGTGTTTGGGGCCTTGACGACTACCACTTCCTTCCATTCTTGTGGGGCTCGGCGCAACTACGAGGTGTGTTGACCTTACCGCCCAGTCGAGCGAGTACTCAGAAATCTGACCTCTGGACATCGCCAGGACACAAGTACATCCGCCCAAAGTCGATCCACGACAGCGATACGACGGAGGAGTTCTCGAAGCACTACATGTACCTCGCCTGCATCCAGTTCATCAACTCGGTACGTCTCCCTTCTCGCTCACACAACCGAAATCTCACGCACTGCCCCATCCCGCAGGTCAAGACGGCGTCACTGCGCTGGCACTCGCCCATGCTCGACGACATCTCGGCCGTCAAGACCTGGGACAAGGTCAACTCGGGCCTCATCAAGATGTACCAGGCCGAGGTGCTCGGGAAGCTCCCCGTCATGCAGCACTTCCTGTTCGGCTCCATCCTCGCGTGGAACGGGCCCCTCCCCGCTCCGCCACGCGGCGCCCCCGGCCCCGACGACGCGCACTGGGGCCACACGCATGCGATGACCGAGCGCGGCGGGGTCGGCCAGCTCCAGAACGGGTGGGGCGACTGCTGTGGTATCCCCGTGCCGTCCGCGTTTGCGGCCGCGCAGGCTGAGGCGGCGAAGAAGCCTGGGACGCGGTTGGCCGGGCCTGCGATCAGGCCTGTGCCCTTCGACTGATCGGTCTCGGTTCAAGTTCACGTTGCGAATGCGGTGTACGATCCATGGAGTGCAGGCATTTGTGTCACGGCTGGACAGATGATGTGTACAACACTGTAGCGCTATGCGATACCGCCAGAATTACTGTACGATTATAGTAACGTTCATGACTAGTAGGTAATTGATCCTAGTTGATCGCCGTCCGTCCGCAGACTGCGCCAAGTACGCCCTGTCCTTACGATTTTCAAGATTGGTGGCACGGGAAGTTGGTGCTTCGTTGAACTTACAACCGATGCCGCTTGCGAGGGGCTCAGGTAATTCGACCAGGCGTAGACAAGTAGACCACTCCGCGCAAGGTGGGTAGGTTGCAGATGCATAGAGCTCACGGTCATGAATTGAGACATGACACCGTCAGATATATACACGGACCACATCTTCGAGCATAGGCCCGTATTCATGAAGCCCGCCTGTCCACAGCTTGAACCAAAGAGGCGCGAAGAGCAGACCGTACGCACATCCCGCACCCACCTGCGGCCACGTGTGGTGTCCCAGCCATATCCTCGAAACCGCGATGGTAGCAGCGAGGGGAAGAGCAGCAAGCGCAGGGAGGACGCGAGAGAGAGCGGACGAGGCAGGGAGAGAGGGATGTAGGGGCAGATATGCGCACGCGAGGGTGATGTACGTCGCGAAGTACGTGATGACCGCGGAATGCGTACTTGGCATCCTGCCAGGCCCATGTCCACGCAAGTCAGCGATCTGCACAAATGCAAGATTGAGAAGAAAGTATGCACCCGTATGTCTTCTTCCGCCTCCCGTTAACCACCACCGGTCGTGGCTGCCGCACACACCGCTTGAGTATCTTGACGGTCAGCGAGCAGAGCACCGCGCCTGCTGCGAAGTACGCGGCCCCCGCAGAACGTGTGTATAGGATGAAGCATCCCGTGAGGGTTGTTACAATCGCATTCGTCTGCGAAATGAGCACGTTCTCGTTGAGCAATGAGAATGGTTGAGCGCACCTTGTCAAGAGCATATAACCACCATGGCAGCTTCGTCCGCGGCCCCTCCTCGTGTCTCATAGCTGAAAGTCGCTCCGAACGGACTGTACGAGAACAAGAGTATTGCGCGATGCGCTCATGGTCGAGTGAAACGATCCCGGGGATGTTCCGCGCGTCAGACGCGACTTGGACGAGACAGGCGCCGCCCGTTGGTTCCTTGGCTTGATCACTCCCTCTACGCTAGCTTAATACTCCTCCTCCTACACACCATCTTCGAGCCAGCAGCCCTCGCAACTACCAGGACTGTCCTCTAGCTCTGAAGCTGGGTTTGTGCCCGAGTACGCACGGTGGAGCAGACAGCGGCAGAGCACGGTCAAAGCCAGTCAAAGGTTAGTACTTATGCAAGTTCAGTCGTTCTGGATGTTCTCAACTGCGAGGCTTAAGTCCAAAAGCCGAGTCTAGCAGGCGAGGATGTCGCATTCTGCAGCAATACCCATCAACGGCAAGGTGCACCGGAGGAGGTCGAGCAAGGACGAGGACGAAGACGTGCTCTCATTTCCGAGCTCGCAATCACCCCCCACGACGGCCCCGCTGTCCCAAAGCTTCTCGCTGAACGATTCACCGCCTAAAGAGAACGGAAACTTGGCCCTTCCTTCCTCGAGGTACGCGCGTAATATCCACCCCACCAGCAATCACCGTATCACAGTCCTTCCCCTCCCACCCGGCATCCGCTGGCCCCTACCGCACTACATTCAACGCGCCGCGTCCGCCATCGCTGAACGCCACGTCTCCGTCCTTCGTCCATACAAATGGCCGACACCAGCCACCAGCCATGCGCCAGTCCTTCTCTCTCCCCAGCTCCAACAACTCTCATTCGCGCACGCGCTCGATATCCGGGCCTTTCTCGCCCATCACTCCTTCGCCCCTCTCCGCGTCGTTCCCTCCTCAACAGCTCGCTATGCCACCCCCACACAAGATGTCTGCCTCGCATACTGCGCCTGAGCTTCACCAGCCCACCTCTCCCGTGGATGGTGTCTCTCAATCTAAAGCAGCACCGCCCCGGAGGCATTCGCGTATCCACTCGCGCAACCTGTCGGTGTACTTCCCGCGCCCTGGCTCGCTGCCCGCGACGACGATCGCGGAGGATGGCGCGCAGGAACTGGACTTCAGCAGCCCTCCACCGGAGGAGAGCGTGCCTATACCCAGCGCGTCCCCCGGGCCAGGCCAACGCTCTTTCCGCGAGGGCTTCACATTCGGTGCGCGTACCGCCCTCGTCTGCGTCGCCCATGTCCCCAGCGCAGCCGTCATCCGCTGGAGCATCGCGGCGCGGACATCACCACAAGCACTCGCTCTCGCACAACTTCTTCTCGTTCCTCGAACCTGGCGGCCAGAACCCTGCTGACTTGCACACGCAACCGACACCTATGCCGGTGAGTCCCTGGGCGCCGATATCGCCATTCCCCAGCTCGCAATCCATGAGTTCCATGGACGGAGAGAAGATGGCTGTCAACGGGCGACCAACGACCGTGACCAAGTCACGCGCGAAGAGTCCGATAGGCAAGATTCGCGCGTCCACGCAGATATCGCCCGTGGCCGTGGGTGTCGCAGTTTGGCAGTTCGTACTCGGCGCGTGGTTGTGGATTACAGGACAGCAAGTTGGCTCGCTCTCGTGCACAGGGCTGGGCTATTGGGTCGTGTTCGACGCGTTCGGAGTTGCGCTTGGCCAGATCCTTCCGAGTTACCTTGCCAGTCCGAGCATGCGCGCGGAGATGCGGCGTTCGTATGGGTGCGTGCGTGCAGTGTTTTGCTCGGCGTGCTCGTTTGGTTAACGTACGAGGCAGGAATGCGCGGATAGAGACGCTCATGACGTTCGCGCAGTCAGTATACTTGATCTTTACCTCGGTGTATGTATGCAAGGAAACGGTCGAGCACCTACTACTCTCATCTGGGGAGGGTCACCATCATCACCACGGGGACGAGACGGCTTCAGTATTTGGGTGCGTGCCGCGTTTCGTGTGTAACTCGCCTGGAGGTGTTTATGACGGTGCTACAGGATCGAGTTTCCTGTTCGCCTACTATTTATTACCCTTATTTCGCTCCTATCGACATCCATCGTCTTCAACAACAACGCCAAACTCGTCAGCAGTGAGTCTTCGTATCTAGGCATATCTCATGTGTGACAAACTTGCTCATGTAAAGTCGACTTTGATAGCTGCGGGTAACCGCGTCCCCTCATTAGCATCCCTGCTCCCCACACGCTCTCGATACCGCGCATCTGCCCTCGCATACCCCGCCTTCCTCAACAACCTGCTTACGAATCCATACGCACTCGCACCCGTCTGCTTCACGCTTACTGTCCTCTTCACCGCAACATCGCTTCCCCTGTACGTACCATCGACCTTGATTAGGTGCACCGACTGACCTCCGTCCGTACGCAGACGGCAACACCGATCGTTCGACCTTATCCTTGCGGGGGTAGAGACTTTGGTCACCTTCAACATCGCATATCGTGCCGCTGTCCCACTCGGCGCAGTTCTTCTGCAGACGTCCCCGCACGGGGACTTGCAGGCGGACGGATGGAGGCCTTCCTCCGTGCCATGCGCGAGGTCAGTCCCTCTTCTGTCCTCTTTCACCTTCCTGCTCCTCACTCATCTGTGCTGTGCGCTATCAAGATCGAGCGCCACCCGCAAGTCCTCCACCTGCCCGCGCCGCACATCTGGCAGCTCACCCCAAGCCTCGCCGTCTCGGACGCGGACACCGTCTCGCCCTACTCATCGGGGTCTGTCGCGCTCGAGAAGGCGCAGGGCCCCGCCCAGTCGCTCGTCGTGACGCTCGAGCTACATGTCCGGCACGATCTCGAGGACGCGGAGGTGCTCCGGCTCACGCGGTGGGCGTGGGAGCGATGCGTGCATGCGCTGCACTTCGGGACGAGGGGCGGCGAGGGTGGCGAGGGCGAGGCGGAGGTGACGGTCGGGATTGTCAAGGGTTAGCCAGCTGTAGGACTAGGCTTCGTTATGGGTGAGGTGGGGTTGTCTTGGTCACTGCGTGAGGTCTTGTGCGTCTGCGAGAGCGAGGTGGATGTAGGATGCGTTGCGGCGGCGTTGACGGACGTCGGGATTGGATCTTGGATACCGATGGTAGTAGTATACCTGATAATGCTACGCGCGAAGTGCCAGTGCATGCTCGAGCTCCTAACTCCGATGCTTTCTTGGTCGCGAAAGCATCTACATATGAATATAGTGGTCCGAGACCGGCGCTAGCAGCAGCATGCGTGCATACAGCATGAGACTTGATGTTGGGACAAGTTGGATGGCTTCGCAACTTCGCGCACATCGTCAGAAGGAACTTCCAGATGTCATTAGTATCGTGAGAGCATAGTAAGTGTGTATGATACACGAGAATCTGTAGTGAGGTAACAACATATAGATGGTGAAACATATCAAGAGATGCGGGGTAGTAGATAGCAGCATGATGTCGTGAGCAGGCGTGAGGCCGTAACAAAAACATGATATACACATCCGACATCCAGCAGTCCATTACCGGTGCAGAGAGTCGCGAGGAGAACGAGGTCCGAACAAGCCCGGACTGCCCTGAGACGGCGCGAGCAGGTGCTCCACAGGCTGAATGGGGGGAGATGGTTGGAATGCAGGGTTGGCTGTGCGCAAGGTTAGCAACTCATCAACAGCAAGTCATGATTCACTCACGTTGCCACGTAGCCCAGGATTGCGTAGTCGGTACGGGTTCGGGAGGAGGGGGCGGGGGAGCCGCAGCGGCTTGCGTCCTCCGGGACCGCCGCGATCCACGCGTATGGATAGTTCGCCATGCGCTGGGAGCTGGCTGGGGCACTTCCGGTTCCGGCTCTGGTGCTGGAGCTGGCTCTGGAGCAGCTGCAGCATCCGTGGGAACGCATGTCATCGCCGGTTTCCTGAGCGAATCGTAAGAACGCTGGCTCCTCGTCGCCCGTATTGAGTACGTACCAGCTGGGATCAAACTCGCCACCCGGACCGTATTTAGACTTGAATTGGAGAAGCTCCCCGATTTGGCTATAAGCGGGATTGGTGAGCGGCTGTATAGCATGTCTCGAAGAAACCACCCACTATTCGAGATTTCTCTTGTCCTCCCGGAGTTTGCCCACTTCGCTGAGGAGCATGCGAACCTCTGTCGCCAAGGAACGGCTGAACTCGTCCAGGTACTAACAAGGAACCATTAGTCCATACCGCAAAGTGCAAGATGGAAAGTACTCACGCCTTGGACATTGTACGGAACCTGTTCGTTTGCAGTAGCTTTGACGGCCTCAATGGTCTCCTGTTTGTGCTGCTCACAATCCGCCCGCCACCCTGCATAGCGGATGTTAGCCGATTTACGTGCTGCAAGTCCAGCGATACCCACCTTCCGCCATCTGTCTGATAGTCTCCTCATAAGCTGCCCGTTGGGCTTCGATGGCGTCCAAAGCGGCTCGTTGATCTGGATGATAAGGATGAGCCATGAGGAGTGTGAATCGAATCCACCACATATGTACTGACTTGATCGGAGCTCTTCCTGGAGCTCGTTCTTGGACTGAATCTGTTCGGAGAGCATCTGAGCCTGGTTCTCGAGAATCTGTTGGAGCATATTGCGCGTCTGGGCATCCTCGGCGTCCTTCTGCTCCCAGCGGCTTTGCTTAACCTCCCATCGCTCGTCCATGAGCTGGCGTTTCTGCGCCATCTCATCACGCTGCTCCGTGACCAAATTAGTGAGGTCGCCAAGCTGATTGCGCATGAGATCGTTGTGTTCAAGCATCTCGGCACGCTCTCGCTCGCGACGCTCAGCCTCGTCTGTCGCCCTCGCCATCTTCTCGTCCTCGAGCTCTTTCCGGACCGCCTCCAACTCCGCTTCAAGCGAGCGAATATGAGCCTGGTACTCCTCGTGCATCCTCGCCTTTTCAGCTGCTTCTTCCGCCTGAGCTCGTTCGCGTTCGGCCTGCGCAGCCTCACGCTCGCGCTGAAGCTCCTCGCGCTCCGCTCGCACGATCTCTCGGATCTCTTCGGCGTGCAGAGAGGCAGCGCGCTGCACAGTCTCGACCAGAGAGACCGCATCGGCGTCCATAGGAACGGCCGGAGATAGTGTGTGCGGGACATCGCCAGCAGGTACTTCAGGCATGGGCATCTGCACCGTCTCCGGAGCAGGAGGGTGCATGAACACCGGCGGCTCACCGACCGGCGGCAATGTTGCGAGGCGATCTTCCAGTTCTTTCCAAACACCATCCCGACGCAGTATGGCTTCCTCGTCTCGTCGACGCTCGTTCTCCATGAAAAGGCGTTCGCGCTCGTCCTCGTTCGCCCGGTAGTTGTGCTCCCGTTTCTCCTCTCCTTCTTGCAGATCGATAATGGTGTCCTGCATTTGTCCTGCCAGGTCTTCGAATCGTTCCTGACGCTCCCGCTCGTTATCAGCGAGACCCACGTCACTTGGGCCTGAGTACGCGACCTCCATTGGATGAGCCGGAGGATGAGCCGTCCTTGTAGGAGATAGAGCAGTCCTTGTGGGGAACGAGCAGTCCTTGTGGGGAACGAGCAGTCCTTGCAGGAGAACGAGGGGGCTCATAGACCGTGGTAGGAGGAGCTCCTTCATACATGGTCCCAGGAGTCCCGGGACCTCCATGGACAACGGTTGGAATGGCTGCGATGTCTCCGGCAGGGAGGGCGACGCTTGGAACGTGATGAGCAATAGTCGGCGCGGGTTGCACTACGACCGGCGCGGGTTGAGCGACGGTCGGTTCCGGATGAGCAGTGCTTGGGGCCACAGGGATGATCACCTGATCTTTGCCCCGCAGCTGGTTGCGAAGGCTTTCCGGGGATATCTCCACGGGTCCTTCGTGTTGATATGTGGGAGCGTGAGGTATCCTGTAAGCACGATGCAGATCGGATGCTGCTGCACGGCGGTTGGGTGAGTGTCTAGTTCGGACAATGGAGATGAACCGTGACTTGCCTACGCTTGGAGTACGGCTTCGCTCCTCATGTTCATCATCTGAAGTATTAGGACGTCAGCTCACAATCTAGTCTAGACTGTCGAGTCACGTACGTTCAGACTCCTCAAACTCGTGCGAAGTGACTGGAAATGAGCGATTGCGGAAACATTTAGTACTTAATACCGCATCGTCAAACATCAACGTACCAGGTCTTGTCCCGGCTCTGGTTGGAGCTCGACTCCTTGCTGACCCAGTGCGGTGCGTCCGTGGTGCACGGACAGGGAGAGTGCGACCCTCTTCATACTCCTCTTGAGGACGGTGTACATAGTCGTCATGCTCTGGCTCTTCGCCCAATTCGAGCGTTGTCGGAGGACGTTCAGTGGGCCTACGGGAGGGCGACCCACGGTGCGAGCGACCAGTTGTAACGACGATGGGCACTGGTGGTGCTTCATGAGTTCGAGACGATCTGGGTCTGTCATAATCGTCGCGTGACCGAGGTCGTGCTGTACGAGGAGACCCACGACGGTCGGGATCATCGTAACGCGGGGAACGTGAGCGAGGTCTGTCGTGATCGTCATGACGCGGGGAACGTGAGCGGGGGCGGCGTCGGTCTTGGTCGTGGTCGTCACGATAGCGAGGCGAGCGTGATCGTGTTCGGTACCTGTAACGATCGTCATGAGGGCGGGGGGAACGTGAGCGAGGTCTGTCGCGATCGTCATGACGCGGCGAACGTGAGCGGGGGCGGCGTCGGTCTTGGTCGTGGTCGTCACGATAGCGAGGGGAGCGTGATCGTTGTCGGTACCTGTCACGGTCGTCGCTGTAGGGCGAGCGCGACCGGCGTCGATGCCTATCACGGTCGTCTCGGGGAGAGTAGGGGCGGTGGTAACGGGGGTCGGTTCGGTAGCTGTCGTAATAAGGATCATCGCGACGGCGAGGAGAGCGCGAACGAGGACGATGCGGATCACGTGGAGAATAGGGCCTACTGCCGCGCGATGAAGCAGGAAGCTCGACGACAGTTCGATGCGGAGAACCAGAATGTGAACGATGTGTACGATGTGGCGATGATGCGCGAACGACGATCGGGGAAGGAGGCCTTGAGAACATGCGTCTACCTGACGATTCTGGCTGTATAATCACTGGTGCCTGTGGCTGCACCCCAGGCATAGTCCCTGGGACCCCGCCAGGCCCAACGATGAAGGTAGGCTGCTGTGGTGGCGGAGTTCGACTATGCGAGCGTGATCGGGGTTGCACAATGTAGTGCTCGTGGGGAGAGTGGGTCCGAGTGGGTGACCGAGAGTAAGAACGAGGACGAGTACGCCGCGAAGAGCGCCTGGTAGATGGCGTTGGTGAATGATGACTCCCACTCCGAATGGTCACCGTCACGGGGCGTGGTTCATCATGTAGAGTGGGCGACGCTGTCCTAGAAGGGCTGTGGGTGCGATGAGTAGGAACAGGTATGACCTGGGGGATACCGCCAGGGGCCATTGGACCAGTGTACATCGGCTGCCCGTATTGCATAGGCGGTTGGATGATGATAGGTGTAGGGCTAGTCGCTGTCGGGGGATGTGCTGTAGGAGCAGGCTGCGGTTGACTGGGAGCAGCTTGTTGTCCAGGCGCGACCACTACTGTAGTACCAGGGTGCGCGCCTTCCGCTGAAGGTCGGTGTTCATGCTCAGGGTGATACTCGTGCTCTCGTCGAGGTTCCTCATGTTCCCTCCGCGGGGATGATTGTCGTGGAGAGCCCACTCGACCTTCGTCCGCGGCGACAGCTTCCGCAGGGGACGGCGTCGGCCGATGCTCGTATTCTGGGCTTGAGCTGCGGCTGCGACCATGGCTCGATGGTCTTGTGGACTCATCTACATGGATGACCGTCGCAGGATGACCGTCGGGAGGGGGCACAATAGTAATTGGCTGTGGCATGCCAGGCTGCATCCCCATGGGCATGCCCGGTTGCATCTGGTAGCCAGGGCCAGCACCAGGAGGTGGGATGATTGTCACGCGCTCTGGGGATCTACTGCGTGTTGAACTACTCCCGGACGAGCGGCTAGGCGAGGGGCGCGGAGGAATAACATCCCCCTCGGACTCCGTGTGCGGCACTTGGTAAACTGGCTGAGGGAACGGAGGGGCGGGACCGACGGGATGGGGATAGGTTCCGGGAGGGATGACAGGAGGTTGAGGTGCTCCCCACATGTGGGGTGGTGGAGGAATGACGGGCTCCTCCGGAGACGGCGTCCGCTCTTGAGGGAACAAGCCGCCTGGTCGTACTCTGTCCGGTGCTACTTGGCCGAACGGTACAAAACCGTGCGGGAACGGCCCTGATGGTGGTATGACCGTCGGGGGGATAACAATGTTCCCAGGCCCAGCACCGACAGAACCAGGCGGAGGAACTGCACCCCCTGGAACCCCGGCTGGGAATCCTGATCGATTCACCAAGTTCAGGTTAGAAGTGTAAGCAATTCTTCTAGAAGTATACCAACGCACCTTCGCGTCGCAACGCCGCAGCGATTTGATTCAAGAGCGGTATAACTTCGTCGCGCGTCTGCTCCAAGCGTGCCGAAACGCCCTGGATCTCAGCGTGCCTATCATGCACATCTCGCTCTAACCACTGGTTCAGACCCCTTAGGTAGTTGATGATCTCGCTTTGCTGCTCAAGGCCTGCTAACTGTCCGTCCCGGTTATCCTGTAAGGACGAGTGTTAGCCGCAAATAGGACTCAAAAACCAAGGCCGAGTTACCCGAAGGAGAGCGAGGATGTCGTTGAATGCTGGAGGCAGTTGCACAACCGTCTGCGAGACATGGTCAATATAACCCATTGATAAGACTTCGGAAAGGGACCTACAGGCCCAGGAGCAACCGGTATGAATTGAGGCTGTGGCGGTTGCGGCTGTCCATAGGTCTCCCCGGGAGGAGGAACCGGTGCCCCTGCAGGAGGTTGTTGAGGCGCAGGTTGATACCAGCTCTGCTGCGGCTCGGTGTCAACCGCCGGAGGAGCAGTGCCAGGTCTCGTAGGCTGGTCCTATGGATAGCGTGAGCCTGCAACTTCCACAGATGAAGGTGCAAGTCTACGTACCGTCTGTGCCGTGAAGAAGCCGTCCGTGCCCGGACGTCGCTGTTGGCGGTTGCCTCGTACACGTGCATCAAAGTCAATATCGGGACCGCTTACAGGTCGTGCACCAGCTCCAGGGGGTCCCGGAATGACATGTGGCGGCTCAGCTTGGCTTTCAGTTTCCGACGGCGCTACAGGACCTGCTCTCTGATCACGGTGAACTCGTACAGGCGGAGGGCGTGTTCCGGCAGGACGTCTGGTCTCACGGGGGAAAGTGGGACGCATCATCGGGAACGTGCCAGGACGCTGAGGCAGATCACCTTCAAAGACGGGACTGACACTACGAGGTCGAGTCCGTTGCCCAGGACGGTACACCAACGGGATGAGAGGTGGCGGAGGCTGCACCTGGCCCTGCGGCGGTGGCGGGCCAGACATCATGATCTCCATGAGCTGCTCGTCAAAGGAAGGTCCTGCCTGACGAGGAATAGGTGCATGGATGGTAGGCGGCTCACGACCTGCATCCTCGTGCGCCCTGGCAATGCGATCAAGCAACGAGCGCGTCTCTGTATCAACCGAGGAAGCGGCCTCCTCGTCCACTCGCGGCTGCACACGAGCTCGGTCGAGGAGTCGCAGGAGGTTGTCCTCGATCAAACGCAGTCTGTCAGCAAACTCATCCCAGCGGTCCACCGGGGGTGCAGCAGGCTGTGCCCGTGGCATGTCACGGAGCTCGTCCAAGCGGCGATTCGTAGCATCCTGCCCATCGAGCATAGAAGCGATCTGCTGACGTATGCCGTCGAGGTTATCGCGCAATGTGGCAAGCGAGATGGACGGCATTGGGCGTGCAGTGCCGCTTGACACTGTCGAGGGAGATGGCGAAGACGACAGAGGCGGTGGAGTAGGACTGAGTGATGCAGTCAACCGTCGCGGGGGGACGTTCAAATGACCGAGGCCGATGTCGGACAACTCCTCGGACGGGGTGAGCGAAGACGGAGGTGCGGAGGTGGGGGACGACGAGGTCGAAGCCTCCGGCGAGGAGACAGGAGAAGACGAGGGCCAGGACGGCGAGGCTGGAATGTCCATACCCATCGGGTACGACTCGGACTCCATCAAGCTGAGGTCGTCAGAGTGGTGCGATGACAAGAACGACATCGTCTCGCTCAACGTGTCGGGCGACAGAGGGACGCGGATAGGGGGTGGGGAAAGGGAGATTGCTCGGACGATCCTGGGACCGTCACGGCTCTCTGGCGCGATCTCTCCTCGGTATCTCGGGGACCTCGACGAAATGATGGTGCTGCCACCTACGGACTGATCCTTGCGCGGAACAGGGGGAGGAGCATCGGGGAACATCCGCTCTCGTAGCAGAGCCTCCAGATCTTCCAGCGTGCCCTTGATGTCCTGGATGTCACTTGCCATCTCCTTGCTCTCGGCGCCTCTTGCGTCGTTGACGTCGTTGAGGTATTGCAGCAAGCGGTTGACGTCGTGAGTGAGAATGTGACTGGGAGCATCCGAGGGAATCGTATCAAGGTTCGACGCGATGGAGGGGACACTTCCGCGCGGCGTCGTGATGCTCAGCTTCATAGATGCCGACGGCGTAGAGGGAGAAGGCGACGGGGGAAGAGGCACCATCAGTGGCAGAGCCTGCAAATCTGAGTTAGCGATGAAGGGTCAGCGTTAAGATCCACAACTCACAGATGGCGGCCGGGTAGGAGGCTGGTCCGACAGTCTGATAGGCTCAGTATACGGCGTCGAGAGCAACGACGGCTCAGTCCTCAGGTCTAGCTCAAATTCGGACGGCGCGATCCTCGACGAGCTCATCGACACCGACGACACCGTCGAGATCGTCGACGGCGTACGGGACAGCGTAACAGTCACAGCAGGAGGGAAGTCCCTTGAGACGGGCACGGGTGTGGTAACGTCCGGAAGCAGCGACATGCTCGACTGCGTAGGCGTCAGCTCAGCGGAAGTAGGCGACACCTCCGACACGGGCGACGATGGGCTGACTTCCGTGATCGGGGTGAGCATCGTCGACTCCTCCGAGGACACGGGGGTGCCGCTCGGCCTGAGGAAGGACGTCTCGAAGGACGTGTCAGGCCCTTCGGGAAGGGCCTGCGATGCCATTGAGGGCGACGCTCGGAGGAGAGACGACTCGTACGACTGGTCGGTCTCTGCGCCCCATGCAGACTCGGGGATGGCAGGGCTGGAAGGAGTGTCCGGCTGGGAAATGGTCGACGGAACAGTAGGCGTGAGCTGGCTCGAAGGCGTTGGCGTGATGGAAGATTCCGTCGGCGTAGAGACGTCCGTGAGCGAGATAGTGGGCTCCAGCTCGGAGAGCATATCAGACATCGGCGGGATAGGCGAAGGGCCAGGAATAGACTCTGTCGGCGACTCGTCTGTGAACTCAATCGTGGAAGGTGTCATAATGATAGACTCATCCAGCTCAGGCGACGTCGGCGTCAACTCCAGAGACGGCTCCGTAGGAGAAGTAGGCGTGAGCGTCGTGGGGGACGGAGCGCGTTCCGTCAGCGTGTGCTCCGACGGCTCGCTCGGGCTGTAAGACGATGGTGGCAGGGGAATGTCCGCCTCGTCCAGCTCCATGTCGCGCTGAACTGGAGAGGGTGCCGATGAAGGAATCGTCGGGATCTCCGAGGGAGCAGTTATGCTAATCTCGTCAGAATCTGGAACCTTGTCCTTGCACCTGCACTCCGCAGTCCTGAAGTCTGTCGACACCTCAGACGGACAGACCTCCGCCGTAATGTACTCCGTCGGCGCAGGGGTGGTGCACACCGGCGCCGTCTCGAACTCCGTTTCCGCGACCTCCGATGGACACTTCGGGGCGGTCTCGTACTCCGTCTCGCACACCAACGCAGTCTCGTAATCCGAGAGGGACGGGATGGTCGAGAGACTTTTGAACGACGCGGTGGAGGGCGACCGCGGCTCCGACTGAGTTTCGCTCCTGCTGTACGGCACGTCCAAGGAGTGCGTGAACGACGTCGTCGACGGCGTCGGCGTGACGGAGCGACTGCGCGACATCGACATCGACATCGACATCGTAGGAGTCGTACCCGTGCGAGAGTAGCTCTCGAGCGTGCTCAACGTATAGCTGTACGTGCCGGAGTACGTGTTCTCCTTGTCCGATACCTCTCTGAGTCGGTTGGGAAGGATGAGGTCGTGTACGAGCGGGAACCGCGGGGAGTCCGCCGGCGAACTCCGCCGGAGCGAGTAAGGCTGCTGCGCGAGGGAGAGGTCGAGCTGTACAGTGCGCTCGAGCCGGTGTGAGAGTCTCCCAGATGTGAGGCGGAGTCTGTGCCGCGATAGGAGAGCGTGGAGGTGACGATGTTCGTGCCCGAGCCTGACGCAAACTCGATCGACTCGTCAGTGACAAGTGCTGTGCCCGTTCCCGTCCCCGTCTTGGTGTCAGTGGTGAGTGCACGTGTGAAGGACGACGAGGAGTAGAAGCTGGATGTAGGCGTGCGTGTGTCTGGCGTCGACCGCGCAGAGAAGAAAGCCTCGTCGGACACCGAGCTCGAAGTATCGGAGGACCGGCTCTTCTTGTCCGAACCTCGTCCAACACTCGGGGGCGGAGACATGTACACGTTCCCGCCCAACCTCGGGCCACTGGAAACAGTGACAGGCGATCCATCTCCAATTGTGATACCACCAGCGAGACCCAGCCCAAAGCCCAAGCCCGGACGACCATCTCGAGCGCGGCGCAATGCATCCGCAAACTCCTCGTCCAGGTCGGTCATGGAGCTCGTACGACGCAACGAACTGCTGCGACTGGGCGCGATCACGCGTGGGTCGCCCGGGTAGAGATAGCCTTGCGAGGACACGGCCGCATCGTCTGTCGCACGAGTGTGGTGGGCAGACGCGAGGGACTGCCGACGAGAGAGGCTGCTGGAGCCGGACAGAGACTGGATGTCCGACATCTCGTCCAGTGGAGGAACATAGATAGTCGACCGCGAACCAGTGCCAGACTGGGACGTTGCCGTGCTCGTAATGGACTGGATGGTCCGAATAGATCCCGTCGGTGAACCGCTAGTCGAGCGATCAGGAATAGTGATAGCGCGGTCCAGTACCTCCCTGCACACAAGCCAGTCAGCGGACATACACAAGTACAGTCAGAAGAAGTGCACGTACCAGATTGCGCTGACCCATCGTACTCGCTCTCTGGGACTCTCTGCTCCCAACCTCTCAATTCCATCACTGTACAACAGCTGGAAGGGACACAGCGTCTGCATCAAAGTCATGTCTCCCAAGTCGCCAGTTGTACCCCACTGTCCGACCTGCTCGGCCTCTCGCGTGCTCTGTTCGATAGCGGCGATGGTGCCCACGTCATCTTGTGCACTGGGATGCGAGGGCGACTGCACGGAGCGCACTTCGATGCAGTTGAGCAGATCAAGTGTCACGATGCCCCTGCCCCCGCCCGGCGCAATCCAGGACAACAGGAGCATGTGTGGATAGAGAAGGGCCTGGCATCGTTGCCAACGGTATGGGGGCGACGCATGCACGTTGAGATACCACAGCAAACCGATCCTCAGTGGCTGTGAAAAGGCAGAAACGTCAGAAATGCTCTCACTTTCATCGAGACATGGAGGGGAGGAGATAAGATTAGATGTCCGAGAAAGGCAACTCACCTCCTGCGCGCCACCCGCGTTGGCGAACTGGCCCAATTCGTCGATGTCGAACGTCGGGAGCAGTCCACTGGTGCTCAACGCGTCTCCGCTGCTCGCGTCGACGGCGCTCTGTGCTCCTGTAGATCTTCCTGCCTCGTCAACCCCGCGGTCTCTCAGACGCGCGCCGCCGCGATCAGCGCGTCTGCGCACGCTGAACAGGCCATCACCCTGGGTCGGGGAAGGCGAAGTCGTGTTGGAACGCATGGACTTGCTGAGCGAGGGAGTGCGCTCTTTCCACGCGGCGACGATGTTCCGCACTGAGGTAAGCGGGGACCGCGGAGACGTCTGAGGGCGACGTAGCGACGACGCAGTAGGGGTCGCAGTCGTGGTGAAGCCGGTGAAGGTATTGGTGTACGTGCCCGACGTCGTCGTGCCGGAGCCGGTATAGGTGCTGGGACCGCTGCGCGACTGAGTGAACGTCTCACTGGTCGTAGGGACGAAGCGCGAATCGGAGGATAAAGTTGTCCCCCGCGCAGGCGGAGACATGAACGAGGACATCGTAGTGATAGGCTCGGAGGACGACAGGGATGAGCTTGCCCTGCTCTTCGTTGGCGAAGAGGGGCGAGAGCTGTAGCCATAGGTGGAGGAGCCGTAGCCAGTCGTCGTACCATACCCATAGCTGGTCGTTTGTCCAAAGGTCGACATCGAGGGGCTCATCGTGGTGGTGTAAGGGCTAGGCGAACGGGGTCCTGGAGAGCGGGGAGCTGGAGAGCGCGGCCCCATGGGCGCTGACAGAGTACGAGTGTGCCCGAACAGTCGTGGAGAGTCTCTGCCTGTGGTAGTCTGCTTTTCTTCAAAGAATGCGATGAGCTCGCCAGCTCGGCGCCCGGGAACGTTCAAGACGCGCCCAGTCGCAGGCGTACCACTGGGATCAGTGGCAGCACGAGAGTGGAATGCCAGCGAAGGCCTTTCTTCAAGATTGGCGGACGCTCTGTTGCCAGAGTTGTTGGAGTACTGAGTGTTCGGCCTGCTGCCGCTGCCCGACTGAGCGAAGGAGTTCGGGCGCGACGGATTCTCGGTATGCTCCGAGATAGTGCTGAGAACCCTTCGCTCCCGATCGAGGAGGGCGTCCGTCATAGTGCGATAGCCCTCGGAGACGTAACTCGAAGGCGTCGCGGATGTGGCGGCGCTGTATTGGCCTGTGAACGACGTAGACGTACCAACCGACGAAGATCCACGGGACCACTCCGTCAGCGCATCCTCTGTGTTGTCGATTTCGTCTTCGACCAGGCTGAGGGCGGCCTCTACTTCACGCACGTCGTCCAGGGAGTTTTCGTCTGTATAGGTTTCGGAATCGGAGTCTGGAGAAGGGGAGACGATAATCCTCCGCATCTGACGGGGAGAGGACAACTCGCTCCCAGTGTTGGAACCAATGGGGGTTGCTACCAGGGTTTGGTAAGGGGTCGGGAGCAGCGAGACTAAGTTGACATACCTGAGCGCTCGGAATAAGTGTATCTTGAGGAAGAATAGGGTGTTTGAGTTGGGGAGAGCGTGGAGAACGTGGCCGTCCCGAAGAGGGGAGACCTCGGTTCCCCGCTCGAGGACGAGTAACTAGTCATCACAGGCAGGCAGTTCAGAACATGTCAGGTCGGCGAAGTGTCGAGGGAGAGGCGGATGTCGTCGTAAATTGTCGTCGAAGTCCCGGAGAGCGTTGGATATAGACAAAGCAGGGTGATCTTGAGGACCAGCAACGACAATGGAGGACGGAGAAGTGCTTGCGGAACGACGCGCTGGGGAATAGACGCTGTGATTGGGATGTTCAAGTCGGCGTTCAACAAGGCCTTTAGGGCAGGCATACACGCGGTCGCGTATCAGCATGTGACCGCGCCTGAGTCTGAGACGCCCGGTGTCCGATTTCCCCGGGCCATTCGTAGCGGGACTGGAAAGTTGACAGGCATCCTTGAGACTTCAGCACAACAAAGAGGTATATTGTTGCAAGACAGACCTCGATATATGCCCGATACAATGCGTCTTTCTCGCCTGTGAAAGCCACTCAGCCTCAAGTTGACGCATCGGCGCGCCGGTTAACGTCGTCGACTCGGACGCGGGTTGATGCGACACGTAAACAGGCAGCCGTTCGTATGCGTGTAAAACGTCAAGTACACTGCTCAATACACGCCATAGTTGCTCAGTAGTACGACGCCACAAGGCAACAGTAGAGCACACCTAGATAGCCCAAGGTCGCTAGCCATAGACTTCGACGTCGGGAGTGCGGTCTCTACTGGACAATCATGTCCGGACGTCCGATTCGCAGGCAGGTGAAGCGGGAAAGGAGTCTTCGCACATCGGTAGCTGCTTCCTCCTCCTTCTATACTCCCCTGGGCCCTGGCGCGGGTGAGCTGGCGGACGTTCATTCACGTCGCGCAGGAGGACGCGTGACGTCATCATAGATGTCCATACCTTCCTTCGCACTACTTCACGCTTATAACATCTTCGGACACCTGCTTCTTCCGGCGACTGTCGTTCGCTCGAGATATGGACCCCGAACAACATGCGCAGGAATAGATTCGGAGAGGTTATAACGTGCCACTGGTAAGACGGAGTTGAAGGTAAGTACTCTAAAATGCTGAGGCACCCACCTACGACTGAGGTCATGAATCCACATCTTGGAAGCTTCGCATATACTCGACGAAGAACGTTACTAGCTCAAAGCAGATTGCCACAGATGTATAACCAAGAGTGCTGTATCGTTACAATGGATCGAGATCGCTAATATACGTACTGGATTCTACTCGTTCTATATACTGACTATCGCCTAACTGTCCGTTTTCAGGCCTCAGTGTGTACGGTACGAAAAGCAAGGAATATGTGCGCGAAGCGTGACGCGTGAAGCATGGAAGACGTGGAGGGGGCGTGTAGGTGTATATCTATTGTCTAGACGGCGCAGGAGTATACTACGATCTACACGCGCAATGCGGGGGAGCATTATGGCATTACGAGGATATGTGGATAGAGAGCGACGGACGCGAGCGCGCTCACGAGCGGCGGAACAAGCTGCCCTTCTTGATGCGGAAGATGTACGTGAACATGTAGATACAGAAAATCTGCGAATCAAAACACGTTAGCCGTCGAGTCCTTGCACTACCGCCGCGGCGCGCAGGAAGAAGGGGACTCACGTTGAAGCAGATGAACGCAGCGAAGATACCAACGTTCCGCCAATGGTGCGAGTAGAAGATGTTGAAGCTCGTCCCGAGGAACGCGTCCGTCGTGCTGAACGTGCAGTACCGGCAATCGCTCGTCGCGTTCGGGTTCGTGATGTACCCGCCAGCCATGGAAATATACGGTCCCATGTAGCTGGAGCACGATTGGCCTGAGGGTGGCTGGATCGTGACAAGCTCGACGTCGGAGCACTGGATGGGCATCCGCCCGAGTGCCTGGCCGAGGAGCGCCTCGATGAGGTAGGTGTATGGCGACAGGCGGTACATCCACCTCCACCACCCGAGCTGGCTGAACGGCTGCAGGACACCGTTGCTAGAGAATTATGGTTAGTATCACGTGATATAGATGGATGAGGGTCACTTACAAGGTGAGCACGAAGGAGAAGAGGAAGCTGAACAACAATGCGGCGATCTCAGCGTTCGGCGACATCGCAGCGACAGCCTGGCCGATAGTCGTGTAGTACAGCGGGAACCAGAAGCCGAGGATGAAGTACGTGAAGCCCGCGCGCGACGAGGGGAAGCCAACGGTCCAGTACCAGCAGAGGAAGTACAACGAGGAGCCAAGGATGTTCCACGGGATCTCAATGAGGATCTGCGAGGTCACCAAGGCCGTCCAGCTATACATCCGGCTGTGGCGCTCGCGAACCTCGAAGATCTTACGCATCTCGATGAACGGCACCTGCAGCTGGTTCGAGAGCGGGACACTGATGATCATAGACATGAAGATCGCCTGAGAGAAACTCGTCAGCCTCCATGCACTCGACGGGCATTGTCCGATGGACTTACGAAGAGATGATTCTGGGTGCCCTGGATAGTCGTCTTGGCCTTGAAGAACGTGAACCCGATGAGCAGAGCCGACGCGGCGTTGAGGGCAATCTTCGCGATGAGATAGGTCGGGTCGCGCCAGTGAGCTTGCGCGTCGCGCTTCAACAGAAGACCCATCTGGTAGAACCACGACGTCGGATACTGGCTCTGGAGACGAGCCTGCACGGGCGGCTTGCTCCGGCCCTCCGAGTGGATGCGCTCGAGGTCCTCCTGGAGACGAGCGGCCTCGGCTGACTTCTGCCACGCTTGATACCAATCGACGTCGGTGGTAGCAGTGGCACCAGCACCGATAGCTTCCAGGATGTACTCCGCACTGCAGAGGAGCACCAGTCAGTCTCGAGCCACAAGTCAACGAGTACGCGGAGCACTCACGGGTTCTCAGCGTCACCACACTTCCGAGCACCGTTCCTCTCGAAGTAGTTGATCATGATGCTCGAGCGCGGACCGATGTCACCGAAGTATACCGTCTGTCCGCCCTTCTTCAAGAGCAGCAGTCTATCGAACACCTGGAACAGCTCAGCCGAAGGTTGGTGGATCGTACAGACGATGGCCTGGCCGCTGTCGGCAAGATCGCGAAGGAAGCTCGTGATGGCCCATGCGCTCTGCGAGTCGAGACCAGAGGTAGGCTCGTCGAGGAAGATGAGGGACGGTTTGGCGACGAGCTCGACGGCGATCGTAGTGCGCTTGCGGTGCTCGACTCCGAGCGAGCCGACAACTGCGTCGGCGTACGCCTCAAGACCGCACATCTTCAGGACCTTCTCGACGCTGCAACAGGGGGTTAGTGACCGCGTCAGCTGAAGGTAGAAATAATCGAACGTACTAGGCCTTCTTCTCTGCCAGAGGAACCTCCTTCGGCTGACGGAGGCATGCAGAGAACAGCAACGCCTCGCGAACAGTAGCATTGGGCTGATGCGTATCCATCTGCTGGCAATATCCGCTGCGACGAAGGTTCGTAAGGCGCATATTCGATACTGAGCAATAGATACACCTACGTGTGAGCCTGGAAGTCGACCGGGAGCGGATGTCCGTTCATGAACCGATCGCCAGTGACGACACCCATAGTCGTGCGCTCAGCCAATACGTTGAGCAGCGTCGTCTTACCAGCCCCAGACTCGCCCATGAGCGCAGTGAGCTTGCCTGGCGGCACGTAGCCAGAGACGTCCTGGAGGAGCTGGCGGGTCTCGCCCTTGCCAACGGGCACGGTGTAGTTGAGGTGGTGGAACGAGAAGGTGTCGTGCACCTCGGGCGTGGCCTCCTTCATCTCCTTGACGTCGAAGCCGTGGTCGCCGTTGGTGGTGGGGGCAACCGAGTTCGAGCTCGAGGGGCCCTTCTCCTCATCAGCCGCGGTCTCCTTCTCAGCAGCCTTGATGACGTCCGACTTGGAGCCACGCTTAAAGAGCATGACGCTGGACTCTCCAGCTAGACTCTGATTGATCTCCGTGAGGAAGAGCAGGACGCTGATAAAGCCGACACCGAACGCGCAAAGCACGCCGAAGTTCTGCGCAAACCATGTCAAGTTCAAGCTCAGAGAAGCGAGAGCATACTCGTGTACTCACCCGCCAGAGGTGGTTGTACGTGTAGTTGTACGACAACGCAACGTAGTTGTTGCCATCGACGGTGCTAGATCCCGGGACCGAGCCGACCGTCGTGCAGACCTGGTTCGCCAAAGAGATACCCTCGTAACCGGGTCCCTGGGGCACCAAGGCAGCGCACTGCGCATGGACCGTGTGGAACTCGTTGACCATCAGCGACTCGAACCCGTAGCGGAGCGGCTGCGAGCAGGTGTGAGACAGAACGGTAAGTCAATGGTGGACGAAACTTACGTTGATCCAAGTTATCCACTTGAGTGCGCCGATCATGTACGGCATCGGGATGGTATAACCGGTGTAGAGCACAAGGATGAGCGTGCTGAGACCGGCGACGGCGGTGGCAGGCGCAGGACTCTTGAACGCCGCGGCGAGGGCTCGGAACCACGCCTTCATCGTGATCGTATTGGTGAACGAGAACAGGAAGAAGATGCTACACTGCGCGTCAGTCCCAGAATCCGAGCAAACAACGAGCAATACTTACAAGAATTGCCCAGCGGATTGCTGGAGACCGACGAGGAAGTAGATGAGGATGCCGAAGACGACTTGGGTAACGAACGTGATGGGGATATCGACCAATGTGAGCGCGAGGCCCTCGACGAAGGGGTGGTACATCGCCGCGCGAGACTGCCGGTGCACGATAGGCCGTTGCGCGAAGAGAGCCGGGATCTCCGCCATGGTCGACAGGGCCGCGAAGAGAAGGGAGAAGAACAGGACACCTCCCCGAGAGAAGAACGTCTGCGTGGTGTCGGACAGACGCAGGAAGACCGTACCCATGATGATAGCCTGGATGATAAACGATGCGAGCTGGATCACCTGCGCTGCAATACCTCCACGAATAATCTGCACCCGCCGGCGCATGAGTGCGCGCGCCTGCATGGGGATGGAGACGATGTAGGGACTCTTCTTGTTCGCATGCTTCGCGTGCTCGGCCTTCACGCTCTGCTTGTAATGAGTAACGCGCTCCGGCTTACCAACGAACTGCTCGTGGTACGCGGACATGTCTTCCCGATTGGCACGGTAGATCTCGGAATTCCGGTAGTACTCGACGAACTCGGTTGCCGTCCGAGGGACACGGTTCTCAAATCCTTCCCGGACGATGCGTCCATTCGGGTCCGTAACTGTATCCCACAAGATCAGCGACCGAGAGCGACCTGAAGAGATAGGGTTACTTGCCTGCGACAAGGAAGTCGGCAGTGGTCTGCCGGTTAGCAGGCTCGTAACCCATGTCGATGAAGTACTGGCGCGCCTGGTTTGCCGGTCCGAAGTACACCTGCTTGCCCTCATAGATGACGCAGACCTTGTCGAAGTGCTCGTAAAGCTGCTCGCCCGCCTGGTAGATGGCAACGATGGTAGACTGCCGGGCAATGTCAGTGGCAATGCGGAGGGCCTGGACAAACTCGAGGGCGGTGGAAGCACTATGATTGGTATGATTAGTACAAATCGTCTGGTTCACCGGAGGAAGAAAACTCACTCAAGACCACGTGTCGAGTTGTCCCATGAGTTCAATAAGCTGCGAGTAGCGAGTGCCTCGCTGATCGAGACACGCTTCTTCTCACCACCGGACACACCACGGATGGATGCGTCACCGACCAGGGTGTCCTTGACGTGCCGGAGACCGAACACGGTCTCCAAGACCTCGACTACGCGATCAACATGCTCATCGCGAGACCCGTGAAGACGGCGGCGAGGCGTCCGCGTGGTAGCCGCAAAGCGGAGCGTCTGGTCAACGGTGAGAGTGGGGAAGTGGACGTCGTCTTCAGGGCAGTACTGGACGTCTCCGCGGTAGTGCTTCTCAATCTGGTCTGGTTTGAGGGAGTCGTACCATACGTCGCCTTCGATGCGATGGTACTCTTGCCGCTGATTTGACAGAACCTTCAAAAGCGTGCTGCATCCTGAGCCGGGGCGCCCGAGAACCACTTGCAGGCGCAACGCCGCCGAGTAAGTACCGGAAAATCATCAACGGAATGAGTGTCACTCACAGAGCATCTCTCCCGGCCTCACAACGCCATCGAACCCGCTCAGAATGTCCCTGGTCGCCGGGTGCAATACTCCCTGGATGTTGCGGACAATATTGAGAGGGTTCACCGCCGACCCGAGCGTTTCTTGGAACGAGGCTGACGCTCCGACTCCGACCACCCGGAGGTCCTGGAACACGACTCCCAATTCGCGCCGCTTAATATCAGACTCGTCCAGCCTTATGCAGAGAGTCAGCGGTACACATATGAAGGCCTGAACAAGGAAACGTACTTCTTGATGAGATTCCTAAGCGTCTTTTCGAAGTCAAACGGACCGTCATTCGATCCGGAAAGCGTCTCGTCTGTCGAACCAGAGTGGGTGCTCTGCCGTTCAGCTTGTCCTTTTGGACCGGCGTGGGGGACGCGGGGCGACTGGGTCTCTGATTGTCTTGAGAGCGTCCTACGGAGCTGCTCCACGCCCTGTGGGTCGAAAAACCCAATGTCTACATGAGAACTGCTCGACATCTGGCGTGTTAAAGGGTGGCCTTGCGAAGGCGCTACGGGTGAGGAGGGGGCACTTCCAGACTGTCCGCGGTCGCGGTGCTCTTCATGAAGGTTGTGGATGGCCGCTTGACCGTATGCACCAGCGATATGGGAAGCAGTGGGAAGCTCGGGGACGGTGTCCCGTTGTTCGAGAGACTCGAGCTGAGCGGGGTCAGCAGCCATGGTGTGCGGATGAACGAGCGGACGGGGAGGGACCACAAAGTGGGTGGGGTATGCTTTCGGAAAGGCGGGATATATGAGTCTCTTCGATCTTTCCGCGGCTGACATGGCAGCCTCCTCCAATGGGACACATCCGGACAGCGGAGGACGATTTGCCGCCCGCCCTGCCGCTCTTACGCGTCCAAGTTACGATCTCGACTAGATCAGCTCCGTTACGCAATCAAAATCCCCTGGCTGCTGCTGCAGGCACCACTTCATGCGCTCGCCCCGCATGTGATAACGTGGGCTGCTGACAAGATCGATCTCTCTGCGAATTCGACTATTAGTTGTCGAATCGCTGTTCATTTGCTGTCCATTCCTCCAATCTCCTGTTCAAAATCGCAAATAAGAAGCTCCCACACACACCATCCTTGCACGGTGGGACTCACCACAGTGCCAGCTGCTTCATCTGCAATAACGCTTACACCATGTCGACAGTCGCAGCACGGCCTGACGCGAACGCCCCGATACGGGCACCCGAGAATCTCGGATCGCCAAGGTATCTCACTATATCGGACTCACCGGGCTCCGGATGCTGTTAGTGGACTGCGTAAGTCGTATTAGTGATTGTCCCGACTCCGAGCAAACATACAGAAACTTGAGTCTTGATGAAGTTCGCCAAGGGTGTTGGAAGGTTCGGGATCAAGCCGCCCACAACCCTCGGCTTGCGTCACTTCTCGGACTGACTGCGCTGCGGATGGCGTGTTCAACACGCAGAACGACGGTACTTATGTACTACTTACTAACCTTTCGCAGTTGCCAGAATGCCCAGGCTTCGCGCCACAACACATAGCAACACCGTGATCTGTCGTATCCCCGGGCCCCGGATGAGTAAGTACATCCCTACATTTGAGTTCCGCGGGTTACGGTTACTCACCGGAGAGATCTCCGATAGTCGGACAACAGAACACGACGTCGACGACAGCTATCATGCGACTTGCCGCGACCTCACGCTAAACAAACAAAGCAGCGGGCGAGGGGGTGTCCTTCTGCCAGTACTTACATCGCTGCTGCTAACGCGCGGCACAGACCTCAAGCCCACGTTCTCTCTCAGGGGCCGTGACTCGAGGCATAGGGAGGTTAATCGCCCAGAGCCCAGACAGCAGCAGGTTTGCTGGTTTGATGACGTTTTAAACTCCGCTGTGGCTAAGCGTCTGCTAGTACTAGTCCCGCTCTCGGGCGCTTCGTACGTCGTCCCGACGCTTGAGGCCGTAGCCATGTACGAGTACCAAACGAGTACCTCTACTCCCTCGGATGAATGCGCTAACATGATCAGAGTGAAGAAACGGCAAAAAATGCGGAGGATACAGCGTTGCAAACTCTTGTCTGTTATGCTCCTTCAAGTTGGCGACCCAAATCTGCAATCCGAGTCCAACCCAGCTGTGTTCTGGTCAAACTTCAAGGTCCTCGTGTCCTGCAAGACTTGCTATAGAATGGCTCCCTCGGACGTTACGAGTATCACATGCATATAACGCGCTCTTTGTTGTCCATGCCGCTCATCGAACTCTTGCCGCCATGACGGTCCATTCATTCAACCTGCCCGCGAACCACCGCCCTCCCCAACAGGAATACTTGGAGCGGCCAATTTGAAGACGATCCATTCCATTCCTTGCGGACAAATCCATAGCATCCTCACCCCAACGAATAGACGTGTACCGCCCTCAGGCTCCTGCACAGTCTCTTGAACAATCATGTGCTAGTAAGTACGCGTTCTATCTGTCCAACGATGTGCGACGATCCATTCAATCCTCCTGTCAAGCACGTCACTGCCACTCACCCCAACGAACAGATACAGAGGACAACCCTGCACCCCAAAGCCTGTCAGTGTTCTGCGCCAAGTGGACGCTCCTCGTACGATGTCTGCAAGAATCATATGTCATGGCGAATTGTGACATGATTCTGACGCTGTAAGCGTTCCAAGAATACCGCAGGCACCTTCGCGGGCAGCAAGTCCCCCATGCGAGAGAGTCCCGACTTTTCCGTGCGTTCTTTGCACGCTCAACGACACGCCACTGCCAACCAGCGTATGCGCCGGGATGCGTAGTCGGCACCATACCCTCGGAGGGGCTGCTCGGTGAAAGCTCAGCGGCTATTGTGGTGTATGCGCTTGTGAGTCCCTCCGTTGAGCGAGGCTTCCCTGCCTTCGAAGCTGACGATCATTCATCACAGGGACACAATCCCGCGCAACTTGCGATGCCAATTGGATCTTCCCCCGCGTAGTCATCATCGTGGACACACGGCCACCCACGGGCACACTCCCCCGATGTCTAACAGATGTATCTCCTACCGAGCTGCCGACGAACAATTTCCTGTCAAGAAAGCGGCCAGTCCCCGCAGCCTGAGCGCGTTCGGATACCAGCGTCAACCCGTAGGTTCAGACTATCGAGGCGCGCCCACGCAGCGAGCTTGCTGTCCCTGCTCGCAGTACGTGCGTGTTCGCAGCACGACCTATGTATGCTGATCATAGGAAAGATTACCTGGCGTCCCGGCATTTCGAAGATCATGCTCAAAGAAAGCGCCGCCCGGTCGACGCTCACATGTTGGACCGCCCGTATGCACAGGAACCTTGTACTATGCAGTACAGCGGCCCGAAGCCGATCATATGCAACACCCTGAGTGGCGACAGGTACTGGACACGTATTCGCGCCGTTCCCGATGTTAGTCAACATCTCCCCGATAACACGCGTCGCAGCACAAACAATGCATCTATCACGGTGTTGGCGGTTGGCAGTTGGCAGTTGCGCAGTGGCCCGTGGAACGTGGTATCATGCCGTACGAGGATATATCATCATATAACCCTCTGCCTTTTGTGTGCCGGCGCACGTACTTTCCCTCTGCGACTATCAGCTGTTCGTAAGCCAATGTGCTCCTCCGTCATGTAGACATGTCCGCGATGCCGACAAGCCGCGTATGTGTTCGGCGATATACTAGTACAGTGCAGCAAGCCATTGGTGTGTCGCCAGACTCTGCACTCACTGACAGGAGAGTGAGTACACTTGGGACTTCGGTGACCTGGACACATAACGTCGTGAGTCTGAGAACCCTGTGATCGTATGCTCATGCCGTGCTGTCACTCGGGGTGCAGTGTTAGTACCAAGTGTTCAGCCCGGGCTTCCGGCTGAGTGGGACGGGCATTGCGGGAGCCGATATTTGCGCCCCAACAACTGATGCATGTGAGGTCACACCTTTACTGGCCTGTCACTTCCAGCATCAGAGCCATAGGATATGACGGCATGGGGGACGAGGTGCTACTCACTTGAGGCAACTTGCAGTTCAAGCAGCTCGCGAGGTCGTATCGTCCACAACGTACCGGTGAGCGTTTCGTGACATACTGTGTGCACTGTGCAGATTCGGTCTAGCAGGAAGCTGGACCGAATAAGTATCAGGTCAGCTTAGAGAATTTACGAGTAGAAGAGGCAGATGGAGGACCATCGTCGACCGCAACACGCGGCGCTTCCGAGTCATGGATCGCGCCGAGCATATCGGCCTTATTGTCATCTTCCCCTGAAACTGAAACTTCCAAGACTTCGCCTGCGCTGAGTATTGCTGGTCGCCGAGGAAAGAGGAAGGCAAGTCGTCGATGAGGGTGTGGCTAAGCCTCGTGGCGGCGATGTGGGCCCGAGCCCAGTCACGCGGGAGCTGTGCAGCCTTCCTCACCGCCACCGAACGGGAATACGTACTACGACTTCCAGGTTCAGGCTGTATGTGAAGCTCTTCTGGGTCCTTATCCTCTTCCAAACGTGCAGCTGGGAAGTACATAGCTGTCATTACTTGTCAAAGACACCGCCTCTCGGATCCACTCACCTAGGGCGTGTCGTCACCGCGGGTCCTATTGTGATCCATCTCCACCCAGCGACCTACCTCTAGGTTCACCTTCCGCTCTTTCCTCAGTCCTACGAATATCCTCTACGACCTTCGACATGAGTGATCCTTCAGGTTGCGACTATTGTTGCGCAGGCCTTTGTGGAGGATGCTGTAAGTCACCCATGTGTCGCACTACCGTTGCGTCTGTGCTCACCAACTTCACCTGCAGGTATCGCATGTACAGAGTCCCTGAACATGTACTGCTTCTCGAGTATGTCCGAGGTTTGCCCATAGCAGATCTGTACATGCTTACGGTGTCCACAGAAGCGTACGGCTCAGGCACGACCACCAACAGGCAGGCGGGATGCTGTGGCTCCTGCTGTAACAAGTCCTTTGACGAGGACGACCAGTTCGCCGCCCGTCAGGCTGCTGATGCGCCCGCTGTGAACACGCAGCCTGCAGCGAGGAATAGCATGTCTGACAAGCCGCCTCCGAGCACTTCCTGAGGTCTCCGGCGTTGCTATACCCATACTCGTCTGTGTTCTGTGAGTAAGTAGTCTCATTCCGTCATCGAGAGAGCGCGCAGTTGTTGACGGCGACTCCACAGTATATTGGCTCTCGTACCTCTGATCCGCGATGGTGTCTTGGACTTGGACTTCTTGATGATAACCGCGCCGAATGTACATAATCCTCCGTAACCCAACACGCTCATTTGGTCCATGGCGCGCCAGCCGTCCTTCAGTTGACGATGCAGAAACCGGGAAACCAATTCTGTCTGGGGCCCGGTATCGTCTTAGCTGTAATAATCGTCTTAGTATGCATGGCGTCGTGCTTGAGTACAGCTTGTGTCGGGTTTGACCTACAACTTTGCCATTGGCCTCCCGCTCGTCACCCTCATGTAGCCGCGCGCTTGCCTGCAGCTTGAACTTGAAGCACGACTACCACCACCTCGTTCTTATTGGTACCTACGCTCCTTGACCATATGGCTCTGCGCATCCTTCCCAAGACTCTCCCCAGACTCACCAGCGGGCGACCCCTTCTCTCGTTCAGCACAAGCCTCCGCTGTCAACGTCAGACACCCGCCGCCAACCAGGCAGTTGTCCACCCTCCAAGTTCCTCTCGCTCTCTGCACCTTCGTCCCGCGCGCATCGCTCCAGCACATGCGCATAGGTCGCAGCGGAGAAGACAGTCAACGCAACCCCTACAGCACAACCACGCTCGCGCCGTGCAGTCCTTCCCGGACCCCGACCGGCCTGACCTGTTCTACCACCTCTACACCCCGCCCACCGCGCTGTCCTCGACCACACCCGTGTTCGCGCTCTCCTTCCTGCCGACCCCGCCCCCCTCGATACTGTCCGCCACCGTTCTCGGGTGGCTGCCCGCGAGCGGGGAGGGAGACGGTGCGGGGCTGAATGACTTTGTGGAGAACGGTGCGTAGCACTGTACGTACGCCGACGTGGTTTTGACCTCGGGCGGACGAACAGAACGCTTCCGCGACATCCTGCACGAGGCGCTCCAGGCGGCGTTGCGCGACGGCGCGGACGAGGTGCAGAAGAACGGTGCGATCCAGACGCGCGAGGGCTGGATGCACATACACGGTGCGTATGCGCATCGTTCTGCGCCCCTCCGTAGCCCTGCGTCCTGTGCTCACACGCTCGCATCCCAGACAACCGCAACCTCCCCGCGCTCGGGCGTATAGGCGACCCCGACGACATCATCGCGTCCGTCCGAGTGGAGAACGGAGAGGTGAGCACCGAGCCGCGCCTCTGAGTCCTGACCGTCCCTCCTGCTAAGAAAGCGCTGACGCTGGGTCTATGCGCACAGATCATGGCCGAGACCTACCAGCCCATGCCGTCGTATCGTATAGCCACGTCCGACGGCGTGTTGCAGCTCACGGAGGGGCTCGCGGCGAGGTTGACGGAAGTCCTGGAAGCGCGTGTCAGGGAGGAGCAGGAGCACAGCTGAGTTCCTGAGGATCGCATGGAGGCGATCCGGGAGCAGCAAGGTGTGTACCCTCCAGGTCGACTGTTTGGAGCAGGTAAGTCTGTCCGTTTACCGCACTTCCGCTGCCCGAAGATCACATCCGCGCAAGGTCCCTCGATGCTTCGTCTCCTGCGCGATGCTTGCATCCCATCCATGGATAAGCTGTACGCAATGCCACGCCGCCCTGAACAGGCCCTCCCCACTGTCTGCGTAGGGGAGACAATACCACGCCTTCCACAACGCAATCCTAGGTGCCATTCAACTCAGCACGTATCGAGAACGCCCGGTGTCGACAAAGCCCACACATACATAGACACATATGTAAGTAGAGAAGGTGAATACAGACAACGGGGGTCATGGCATCTAGTCGATGGTACGCGTGCCCGAGTGGGTATCGTCCAGTTCACCATGGTCAACCTTCGTATCGCACCCGAGAGGTTCCGTAATCTCGCATGTCCCTCAAGAGGAGATGCGGTTTTATGATTTTGTGGTGATTCGACAGACAACAGCGGGCGCATATGATACATGGACATGACGAGAAACAAATGATACATCGGTCTGTAGTGCTCTAGCGACCGTACCTGCAGAAGAGAAGAGGACAACGTTAGAGTCTATCAGCACCACAGCATCATAGAATAAGACGTACTTCTGCAACTCCCACTCTCTGTTATCCAGAGGACAGACGTTCCTCGTCTTGAGCCAACGCGAGATGCAGTGGAAGTGGAACGCGTGCTGTATCCCACATGAATGAACACCAGAACAGGTCGGCACAGAGCCAAGGCAGAGAAGCTTACGTTGCAGATACCCCACGCGGCGTTGCACTCCTCGCTGGTAGCGGACACTTGGTTCGCCTGGCAGTCGATGCCTTTGAAGGAACCGAGTCTCAGCAAACGACGTCGACGAGCGTGCGGCCAAGCAGTGGATACGCACAGAGATCCATGATGTGGTTCCTGCAGATCGCGCAGTTCTCGACGACGATGTCTGGGGGAAGAAAGATGCTCAAGTAAGCACGACCACCCGCACAAGCAACACGACTGTGGCGTGCACGCACCCCAAGCCCACAGCGCAACGGCGTTCCACTAGTCATTCGAAGAGCAATCGCAAAGCGTAAGCACCACATACGAGGCATGAGAGGGACTGGAAGCAGAAGAGACGCACCTTCTTGACCTCGAACCGCTTCTTGTCGCCCTTGGCGTCCTCCTTGGTCTTGCCCTTCGGCTCGGCCGCGGGCACATCGACGTCCATCGCATCAGCCATGGCGGGTCGTGCTTGAAATATGTGAGAGGGAAGGTGTGTGAGCGTGAAGTGGGGACGGTCGTCGCAGGTGCCGCGATGGAGGGAGGAGGCAGCCTGCAATCTCGCGCTTCCGCTGAGCGCGCCCGAGTACACCAAGGTCACGTCGTGACGTGCTCGTCCGGTGACACCGACGGCGACTGTCAGTGTGACGGTCCTCCCTGAGTCGACGCTCTTTCTCGCCACCCAGCTCGTTCGAAAGATACTTAACTTGTCAGGCTGAGGATGTCGGAAACGAACCAGGAGCTCACGCAGCAGTACCACGCGCGAAACCAGGCTGCGATATCTGGTCGGCGTCTCCCGTCTTTGCTCCCGCCTGCTGAGGCTGAACGATGGCGATCTCGGGCAGAGCTTACAAGCCAGTTGGAGTCTCTGAGGACTGGCTCGGCCACTACTACTACCATTGAGAAGGTCGCTGCGGAGATTGCGAGGCTGAGGAAGGAGTTCTCGGACGCGATTGCGTTCCTCCCGAGCTATGATCAACGACAAGTCGACAAGGTGAGTCCGACGGTGGTTATCATTCAAGTTTGGGGTGGCATTGCTGACGTTATGCGTTTTAGCAACTCAAGGATCTCGAGAGCCAACTTGAGTCTCTCCGGACTGCTGCAGCGCCAAAGACCAAGTTCGCATTCAAACGAAAGGCTGCTAAAGCTGCTACACCAGCTCCTGCCGCTGGGTCAACGCAGAGTACCCCACCGGCTGTTCCACCGCCCGCAGAGGTGCAGGCATCAGCACCGACCTCCGGGCTCTCTATTTCAGGGCACTCCCACAGCTACCTGACGCTATCATCTCTCTCGATCCCATGGTCATCCGCATCCGATCTGACCATCTCCGACCTCGACAACTGCATAGTGAACTTCCTCCCCTCTGGCCCGAACGCAGACGTAACCTTCACCGCCCTCCATGCCAGAAATCTGTCGAACACAGTCCTCGTGCTGCCGGTCATCACTGGGAGCGCGCTCCTCCACGACATGAAGAACTGCGTTATCGCGCTCGGGAGCCGCCAGGTACGTCGGTCCTCACCGCGCATGCTGAGCTGAGGGATACGCCGACTGATCCTGTCCGTTCGTGAACACAGTTCCGGATGCACACGTCTTCGCAGGTGGACGTGTACATCTCCATCGCCTCGAACCCGATCATCGAGCACTGCTCAGCGATCCGCTTCGCCGACTATCCGGCGTGCTTGAGGCGTCCCCCTGCGAGCGATACTAACAACACGGTGCGTTCATCTCAAGCAGGACGTGTCGCCGCAAGACTGTCTGAGATTGATCGCTCTGGCCGTGCAGCAGTCGAAGAGCAACTACCTGGCCGTGCAGGACTTCTCTCATATCCGCGCAACACCCTCGCCCAACTGGTCCGCTCTGCCAGAGGAGGCTGCGATTCGCGACGACAGGTGGCCATTGAACGACGTGGACGACGTCAAGGGCGCGTTGTCTGAATTACTTCCTTTGCGGGGATAACACTGCTGATAGTCGAAAGTTCGCGCAGTCACTCCTTCGAATGCTTCACGATTGTCAGTTGATCGACAGCTCACGCGAGCACGGTCCCACTACGGCGGAAGTGGGAGTGCATTATGCATGAGCCTCGACTACATGTGTGCGATTGTGAACCTGCCATGCCTTGTCCCTCCATAGGCTCCAATGGCTTCAATTTGCCGTTGAATCGTGGTTGTGAACAGTGCACTGCTTCCACCTTGTGCACAGTGGTTGCCCTTGGTAACCATGCGACCCGTCGGGCGAACATATATGTAAGTTTGCACTGCCTTGAGAGGAGGAGGAGGGTATTTTCAGAAATACAAGAAGCGCTTCTCTCTCACGTATTTAATCCTCCCGGCCTTCCTCGGCCCTCCTCCCACTCGGCCTCCGGATCCGTCTGAAGGAGTACCTCGTAGACCAAACCAAGGCTGTCGCATGCACTGTCACTGCCTCGAGGGAGATCATCAGCGTGAATAATACGCAGTGCCGGCGGCGAACAACGTACGGCAGGGAAGTGCGCTTACGCGCATGCGCGCAGGCCCTCATAAAGCATTTCTTGGCCGCCAAAGCAGGTGAATTCTTCCATTCAACGTAAGTCAGTAGATCTCGGCGCGGGGTGTGCTGCCCGTGCGCGTGAGGCTCGAGGCTTTGACGGCGCGCGATTGTGCTTTGAATCTCCATCTCTCTCTGTCTTTGTCCACTTCCTGCTGCTATCCAACGCTTTCTGTAGATCTAGGGCCACGGTCCCTCCCCAGTTCTCTGCTGCTCGTCGCTGTCTGCTCTCTTACCTTCCTCGTATCGACTGCGAGGTTTCCCAGTCAATCGCTACACACTACTCTCCCTAGCCCGGACAGAGGTCCCAGTGGCCCTACAAGTCTTCACCTCCGCACACCATCCATAGTCACTATGTCAGGCCTCGAGGAGCTCTTTGGGATATGCGGAGCCTGCTTTCTGTGTTGCTGCTGTGAGTATTCTTTACGTATGTGTATGATCGACAGAGGCTCACAAGACACGCATCAAGGCTTTGAAGGACTCGTTCAGAGGAACAACTTCTGGTGCTTCTTGAGTACGTCCTCCCGTCTCCCTTTCCCCTTCCGTCTCCCTCCCTCCCCCTAGCCTGACCACGCACTCCACCCATAGACTGCTGCAACGGCAGTCGCTACCGCGTGCGGGGCACCCGCGGCGGATGCTGCTCCTGCAAGCGCGCAATGGACGACGCCGACTTCGAGCGCACAGTCGAAGAGCTCTACGGCACCAACAAACCCGTCGACCTCTCTGAACGCTCCACGCACCTCGTCGAGCTTCAGACCGTCCGTCGTGACGGTTCCGGCGACGGCGACAGGCGGTCGCGCGCAATCGACACCCAGCCCCGCGCGCGGCCGTCCATGGAGGCCCGCCGCCGCTCGCGCTCTGGGTCGCGCTCCCCACTGCCCGCACTCGCGCCCCCACCCGACGGCGAGGGAGACCGGGAGCAGGCGATGCTGGAGTCGCGGCGGGGCGCGAAGGACCGCACGCGCGAGTGGGTCGCCACGCACGCGCAGAGCTCGAGCAGCGACGTTTCCCGCCCCCCGTCCGCGTACAATTCCGCCCGCGTGCACCGCTCGCACCGCTCCGAGCCCAACACGCCCTCTCTGCGGCCGTCGGACTCGCAGTCGCACCGCCAGCGGGCCTCCGATGCAGGCCACGAGCGCGAGGGTGGAGGAGGATTGGGACTTGACGACGACGATGCCCGAGCGCCGCCGCGGCTGGATATCCCCACGAGCTTGAAGCCGGGGGCGCCGCGTTCTGCTGGACCCGCGCAGGTTCCGTTCGACCTCGGGCCCGCACTGGCTCAGGTGCCGTCGAGGTCGGGAAGCAGAGATGATCATGGACAGTGACAGTTGGTGTGAATGGACATTCTGGCTACTCAGGACAGTGCTGCAGTTTGCGTGTACATATACTAGCTATCATCCGTGATGCTCTCTTTGCTCTCTGGGTCTCGTGGGTACTGTTAGGATCCTTGCAGTCATTTTCACTCCGTCGGACATACTTATGTCGGGTGCTACTTGTTGCGACAATGGGGTAGGAACACCCCGTCGCAGTCTGGCGACCGCTATCGCTGAAGACACTGGTCATCTCTACAGTGAGGAGGCTACTCGCTTCGTACATGATGCATGACCTCTCGTTAAAAAACTGCACGCGCAGGCCCAGTATACGGGCCAGGACAGGCCAACGAAATCGGCTAGAACTTCGAGGCATAGCGTGCCCGGGGAGGAGCCTGGAGAGCATCCACTGAGCTTACGAAGTACCTGCTAACAATCTCACAAAAGCGCACTCGACCGAACCACAGGCTCGAACGCAGGGTATGATACGATGACGCAACGTCTCTGCACGGCAACTCACTATCATGAATTTCTACTGTACAATAGTATGACGCGTACCATAGTCCTCACAACGAAAGCTACAGCGATAGCAAAGATCAATAACAGAGGGAACATGGCAACGCATAGACAGAGCCCCGTCACGACGATGACGATGAAGCTATGAGATCCTTATATCGTTCGCGCTCTTTGGCCCACTCGTCTTCGAGCGGTGTCTGAGGCAGCTCCATCACGGTATCTACCCACGCGACGCCCCATGCTGCACCGCCGACCTTCGCGCCGCCGAGCACACGCCGCTTGTCGTCTGGCACGGGCTCCCAACGGGCGTGTGTCGGCTGGGTGTCTGAGCGATCTGTACGAAGCAGATTGTCAGTCTGTCGATCCATAGTCTAGCCGGACCGCGACACTCACAGAGAACAATGCCAGTCTGAGGTTCATATACACCGACCGGCAGTTGGCTCTCCTGCGCCCGCCTCTTGCGCTCACCCTCGAGGATCTCCTCGGCACTCCTCTTCTCGCTCGCAGCGGCATCCTGCTGTTCCACCTCCAAGATCCCCCCGCATACCTTGAGCGCATCCTTTCGGAGCTTCGCCCACTCGTTTGACATCTCCATCGTCCGTTCTGCCGCGACATACATCCAGTTCTCCTCGTTGACACCGTCCCGCGTGAGGTAGGACTTGCGTACGGCATTCAGGGGACCGTCGCTGTAGGGACCCCAGCCAGAGCCACCGAAGATTGTCGTTGGTCCACCCGCCTTGTACATGCCAAGTCCGGCACCACTGCGCTCGCTCTTGCCACCCTGACCAGCGCCGGATGTCCCTGCTGCCAGGGCAGCAGCCTCGTTTGCGAGGTTGGAAGTGTCCTGAAGCTCGCCGACAAGGTCACCGGGCTTGAGGCCTTTTTCGGTGATCTCCTGTAGGACCTTGTCTTCATAGTAGTCGTCTACAACCCATCTGCCATCTGCAAAGGAAAATCCATGTCAATATGACGCATTGATGGTTCAATTACAGTCACATACCGACGAGCATCTTCGCGCCATGAAGCTTGAATGCACTACGTGCAGTGACGAGGGTAACACTACGAGTTTTCAGGTGGGATCCCAACTTGCCGACTTCAATGAGATGGTCCTTCTCCCACTGCGTGGCGTTCAACTTCATCGCCAGCGGATTGCGGCGGAAGTAGTAAAGCGAGTCGCGGAAACCGGATGACCGCGCTGCGTCGATGGCGAGCATGTACTTGCGCTCCGGATGGCGGTTTGGCAGCACGAATGTTTGCGACTTGAACCTTCTCCCTGAGTGTCCGAACATCTGAGCCCAAACCACATACGAACATCAGTGCGGAAGTGCTCACCTCCGAGCAGGTTTCCAAACTTGTCAATCTTGGTGTCCCCCTTGGGGTCGTCCTCCGTGACATACTCGTCTCCATCGATCACATAAATGTTGCCTTGGATCCGTTGGAACGGCTTGCCTCCCGCGATGGGTCCCTCCTCCGCCTCTGGCGCGGAGGCCCCTTCTGCAGTCTCCGCAGCGTCGGCCTCTTGCCCATCGTCCCCGCCGCGTTTGGGAAGCTTGATTGTGATAGCTCGCCCGCGCCCACGCCCTCGACCCCTGCCTCTCCCTCGACCGCGACTCCGAGGAGTGGACGTACCTGCGCCGCGCCCGCTGCCTCTGGGCCTGCCTCTCCGCCGCACGGGCGCAGCCTCAACCTCCTCTTCTGCGTCGTCTTCATCGGCCTCTGGACTCTCTGCCCGTACACTCGAATCGACATCGTCGTCATTGTCGATGTCTATGGGTTCGTCCTCGTCCTCGTTCGCTTGCGGCGTGTGCGGTACGGAGCCAGACGCGCTCCCGATGTCGACCTGCTCTTCGTTGTCCTCTTCTTCGTGAAAGGACGCTGCGCGAGTATTCCTTCCGCGTCGTGGTCGGATGATAATTTTTGGAGTACCGGGGGCCATGTTTGTGGTTATGACACAGAACCAGTTTCCACAAGATGTCTGGGCAGTTGGGCAGGTCGCGGTAGAGTCCGAAGGTCGCGAGCTTGGGCCACAGACGCGCTAGCGCTCGTGGTTGAGAGCACGTGAGTCACCGGATTAGGAAATAGGAGACAACACGGTCGCGCGCGCGCTGTGAGCGCGTCTTGACCACATCCCCCCACCCTCCCAGCCGTGCTGACCGTCCTCGGGACCATGGCAGACGTTGCAGAGCCTCGACGCTCTCAGCGAGAGCGGAAGAAAGCACAGCAGTTTGTGTCTGGTAAGGCCCCTTCCTCTCACGCGATAGAGAGGACCTGACGTCGCCCCTAGTCAGTAGCTCTCTACTCAAACGGAAACGATCCGACGCGACCAGCGACGAGGAACACGACAATGATGACCCACTAAATGAAGACTCCGATCATGCATCCGCTGACGACGAGGACGACGCGGAAGAGGGCGACTTCCGCGCACCGAAACCACCAGGCAAGTCTGTCGCCAAACGGAAACCCAAGGCAGCCACCGCCCCGAAGAAACCGCGCGCACCCAAAGCGAGCGCCTCGAAACGTGCACCAGGGAAGCCCGCTGGTCCTCCGAGGCCGAAGAAAACCGCTGCTCGCAAGGGCAAGCAGCCTCCAGGCCCTGATGGCGAGTTCGATGCGGAGAAGTTGGCGAAGGACAGCAAGATTGCAGCAGACAACGCGTTGTTCAGTGCGTGGTTGTGTCAGTGCCCGAAGTGTTGTCATTGACGGTGGTGGTTAAGATGCCATCATGAACCCGGCCGCTGCGCTCCAGTCCACTGCTGAAGATTACCTGGAGTCGCTTTCCACCACGCCGGGCCCAAGCTTGGCAGAGCTCATCAACTGTATCCTGCGCTCGTGCGGCTGCAACGACTCGGTTGATGAAGATAGGGTGGTTGACTATGATGGTGTCCTGGACGCGCTGGATGACTTCACGGAAGCTCTCAAGCAGGTGCGTGACGCGTGCTCCTCCTGAGACTTGTGTCCAACCTATTTGCCAGGACGATACGCCTATCTACCCCCTGACTTCCAAGCTCCCTATGTTCAAGAAGTTCCGCAAGTCCCTCTCCGAGTTCCTCGAGCGCCTCATAATCTCTGCTGCCGAATTGGGTTCCCTTTATACCTCGGACCTCATGCCAACCCTACAAACATGGGTCATCGCCATGTCGTCTTCTCAACTCCGCAGCTTCCGCCACACCGCAACTGTCATCGCCCTCGAAGTCGAGACTGCTCTATGCGACGTCGCAGCGTCAGTGGAGAAGGAGGCAGAGGTTGTCAGTCGACAACGGGAAGGCGAGCGCAAGCGGAAGGCGGCAAACAAGGGCAAGGATGCCAAGGCCGGGAGTGCGCGAGAGGCGGAGCTCGAGAAGAAAGCGGCAGAGATTCGTGAGCGACGTTCGAAGCTCGCTGAGTTCCTGAAGGAGTTCGTGGATGGGTAAGTAACGCGACGCACTCCAGAGGCTCCTCTTTTGACCGCATATATGCAGCGTCTTCGTACATCGGTACCGCGACCTTGACCCCAACATCCGCGCGGAGTGTGTTCGTGCAATGGGTCTCTGGTTCAAGAAGTATCCCGGGCACTTCTTGGATGGCGCCTACCTGCGATACGTTGGCTGGGTGCTGTCGGATGCGCAGACCCAGGTGCGGCTCGAGGCAGTCCGCGCCCTCGCCCTCGCGTACGACCAAACTGCGTACATCAGCGCAGCGGCACTCCAACACTTCACTGAACGATTCAAGCCCCGCCTCGTCGAAATGGCCGTCGGAGACATCGAGCTCAGCATCCGTGTCGCCGTGGTACAGGTGCTCCAAACTATCGAGTCTCATGGCTTGCTCGAGGACGAGCAGACTCAGCAGCTGTGCCTGCTGGTGTTTGATGAGGAAGCGCGCGTCCGTCGGGCGGTTAGCGGGTTCGTCAAGGGCGTATGGGAGCAAACTGTTGAGGAGCGACTGGTTGGGCGCAAAGCCTCAGACTCGGACAAGCATCGGGCAGGGGTCAAGGCTCTAGGAATGCTCATTGTCAACTGGGGCCGAGCTTTGGACAAGCAGGCTGACGACGGCAACGGTGCAGATGGGGAGGACTCGGACCTTGGCGAAGGGCCATCGAAGCGAGTGCAAGCAAAGGAAGTCGCTTCGCTTGTGGGTCCCAATCCGAAAGGCAGGACCGCTCTTGTAGTGGAGGCACTGTGGGATGAGGTCGAGCCGGTTCGCGACTGGGAAACGCTCCTCGACGTCCTGCTTCTTGATCACTCCGCAACCGACGAACAGTCCCGCCCTGCATCTCGTTCGAAGGGCAAGCAGGCTGCCTCTGACGAGACTGTGGATGAAGCTTATCGCCTCGAAGAAGTCGAAGAAGCGGTCCTTCTGGAGATGTTCGTCGCTACTTTGCGCAAGGCACTGGCAGACGCTGCCACCGCGAAGAAGGTACGTATCATCACCGTTTACGTGTGACGTTTAACTTACATAGTGGTTTATAGGCCGATGAGGATAATACATCGTCCGATATAACTCGCGCGTTGATTAAAGCGCTGCCGAGGTTGTTCGTGAAACACCAGACGGACGAGAGCAGGATATCAGACGTTTTGCTCATTCCTCAGCTGATGAATCTCGACATGTACCTCGAAATGCGGATGATGACGGTGCGTCCTATCACTATGTCACAGACCACGCCTGGACTTAAGTGTGTGCGATCCTTAGGCCTACTCCAGCTTGTGGGAAGATGTCACCAAGCAATTCCTGTCGCATTCATCCCCCGTCGTGCTCGCCAACGCCGTCGCGACCATCCGGCGCATGATGGATGCAACAGGTCTGTCGAAGACAAACAGTACGAAGATCCTCGAACTGGAAGATGAGCTGTCCACCTCCTTGAGGGACGCCATCGCCGGTCGCGACGAGATCGAGGTTGCCTCCTTCACAGAGGACGAGGTCTTGTCTCTAGGGGCTATCTGCGCTCGTATCGCTGCCTTATTCGGGATCCGCGACATGACTTCTTGGATGGAGGAAGATGAGGGCGGAAAGCAGAGCAGCGCTTGGGACATCGTGAGCGCGCTCGCAGAACGAGGGCGCCTTGGGTACAAGGAGGAAGCCATGGTGCGCTTGCAGTATGTTTGCTCTTAGTGTGTGACTGACTCGTTTCCGCAGATGGTAGATCGTGCTTTGCAGCTCCTCACCCTGCACATTATGTGGAAGGCGCGGAGTCTTCCGGCAGCGGCCGAGCTCTCGCCCGAAGAGTTGCAGTTCCGAGACAAGCTCAAGGACGAGCGGGAGTCCCTCCTTGAGAAGCTGGTTGAGTTCGCAGTCGGCACGCAGTCGAACACGGTGGAAGGAGTCCGTAGGGCGGTGCGTGTGTTCTCGAAGCTTTCCCTGTCCCGTGTGTTGATGAGTGGAAACCACAGGCTTTTCAGAGCCTGCTCACTCTCCACATCCTCTTCTGTGCCACTGAGACCACCGCCCCGGATGGCAGCAGGTTGCCCACTGCCGCGCTTCCTCTGTCCCTTGACGATGAAGTGCAGTATCGTTGCGCTGGCTTCGTACAGGCCGAAATTGAGCGCTATGCAGAGGAACTGGCCGAAAGAGCGCCGGAAGAGCATGCGAGCAGCGGTGAGGATGAAGATGAGGAAGAGGAACCAGCACACGAAGAGCCCGCCAGAGGCAAGAAGGGGCGTGGCAAGAAGGGGGCGAAGGCCGCCTCATCAGGTATGTCGGCCAAGTACTGTGCGAGCATCGACCATTCCCCGCTCACCCCAACCGATCTTTAGGTCCACGGACTCAAACTCGTGCTCAGCTTGAGAGGGAGTACGTGTTTGTCGGTGTGGTCACGACGTTCCTGCGTTCGATCAGGGCCGGCGTCATCCATTTCCGGCACGCTGCTACGATCTTGGCGCATTATGGCCGTCTCGGACCGACATTCGACCTTTGTTCGAAAGTGATCGTGGAGATTCTTCGTGAGGAGGGTATGTATAAGAACAATGGTGAAGCAGTCGTCGCTATCATCTGCCAGGCGCTCCAGGAGGTGAGTGCAGAGTGGTATCAAGGTGATCATGTCGTGACGAGCCTTCCCGCAGTCGTTCTCGCTCTATCTTGACTCAGTCGAGCACACCGAGGAGCACTCGATCGCCCTCGGCAAGCTACTGTCGACTTGCCTACTCCTGCGCGGCGCCCAGCTGGCTGTGGTCCGTCGGCTGGACAGCAAGTACGTCGTTGAGATCCAGACGACTTCCCTCAGTTGGGTAGGCAAGCGACTCGCGGGTTATGAGAGCACGAAGAACAAGAAAGCTCGGAACAAGTGCATCAAGTTCTTCCGTGTGCTGCTGCCACTGTTGTCTCATATCGATAGTCGAGACTCCCTGACGATGTGAGTGCTCCAGTCTCTGATGAGTTAGTCCTGCTCACAGTTCTTGAACACACAGCAAAGCGCACTTGGACAACATCATCGCGCAGGGGAAGTCGGAGATCTCCCCGACGTCGAAGTTTTGGGAGCCCTATCGCGCCTACGAGAAGAAGCTCACTGCAGCCATGCACAAGGAAAAAGGTGTGTACGGATGAAATATACGGCAGCATAGAGGCTGACGATCACTCGTCTCAGGTGCTGGAGGCAAGGGCAGGAAACGAAAAGGTGCTGGGAAGAGCGCCGAGTTCGTCACGACCGACGAAGAAGCTGGCGAAGCCAGTGAGGTCGAGGGTCTCATGACGAACGGCGCCGTCGATCGGGCAACACGGGCGAAACCAGCTAGTCGCGCTGCGCAGAATGGCGAGTTGTCTGAAGGAGAACACGCTGGCGCTTCGGAAGATGAGCAAGGCGCGCCTGCTGCCACGACGACTCCGAAGCCGCGTCCAAAGCCGCGTCCTGTGCGTAGTAGGGGGTCCCCCAAGAAGCCTCGTACGGAGTCCCCGTCGAAGTCTCCGTCGAGGTCCCCGTCGCCGACTCCTGCGCGCGACCTCAACTCCCTCACACCGCTCTCCTCCGCACGCGAGTCCGTTCCCCCAGAGGAATTGGAAGAACCAGAACCTGAGGAGTCTCAGGCTGTCGAGACACCGAAGCCGTCTCGCAAGCGCGGCCGCTCTGACGAGCCCGAGGACGAGGAAATGCACGACACGACAACGAATGGTGTTGACCACGACGGAGCCCCCGGCTCCCCTTCCGCCGCTGGAGCATCGCAAGAGACTCAGGCTTCTGAGATTCAGATCCGTCGGAAGCGCGTCCGTCATTAGCACAGAGGACAGTCCTCGAAATACTCGATACCCCGCTATGCGATGATTGGTGTGGCTACCCGGTATGCTTATTCGCCTCTACTTTAGTTCTTGTTCAGTGTTCTTGTTGATCCGTCTGTCCCTTGCTGTCATGTTGTGCTGTCCTTGCTGCTGAATGTACCGCATGATATGTAATGACACTGTAGTTCTCGTCACTGCCGTCTTCCTGGAATCGAATCTTGTGCAGTCACTCGCATCGTACAGGAGGAGAAAAGAGACTGCGACATCGTAACCCGTGCACATGGACTTGAAGCGCTATTTAACCGGCCGGGATACGCCGGATTGTGGCCAGCACCGCTCAGTCCTCCGACTCCAGTCGACATTGGATGTCATACACTTCGAATTTATTGTACTCCAGCTTGCTTCCGCGGAACCGCGCGGCAGTCCGCAGGATCTGGATGTTGTGTTGTGACTTTTCGACCTTTCAGGCCCATGCGCACTCGGCCGGGGGCCAACTCAGGTGAGGCTGGTCATGAAGGTGTAATAAGAATACTCATCCACGACTTCCTCCATAGCTAGCAGCTTTTCCGACTGAGTGTCTCGCATCATGATGCCTTGCCTCCCACACTGTGTACGCGATGTCATTTGTATGCGGGAACCTGCGCGAGAACACTGCTGGCCCGGTAAGTCGGCTATACGGCATACAGGATAACTTACTCACGACGATAGGTTCTGAGCTTCCCTCGGTTCCTTGTCTCATATATACTCCGTCCCAGCAGCTTTTGATGTTGCCGGCTCTTGTCACGCACCTACCGCATACCTAGCCCCCTCATCATGCCTGAGATCTGTGCCGATGGCGGTCCTCTGCTGCATGTTTCAGACGACCTGACTATTGAGCAGTTCGTCTTACACGAGCAACATCCAGTCAAACCCCAATGGTATAGCCTGCGGCCTGTCCTCATCGAGGAGGAGACAGGACGAGAAATTGGGTCAGACGAGGTGGGTGTTGTGCCATGCTCCGAACCATCTCCTACAGACTGGGGACATCCGCTGATCGTCAGGGCTGCACCACACCAGTTACGAGCACGAGTACATGGACTAGCGAACGCGCTGAAGATACGCTGGAATATAGGTCAGCTGTGTGGTGCACAGTTCTCGGGGCCTTTACTAAAATCCTGTGATTCTCCCTCATGTCTAGGGCATGATGATGTCGGTGAGGCTTCTACCATTGCTCACTCCCACGGACACGGATACTCACTGATGCTCACACTAGCATGCATATTCAGTCCGAATCACATAGGTACACCGCTGCATCCTTCAAACAAAACCGTGTTCTCTTACTGACGATGGCCCGCTCCAGATTACGTAGTTGCGCTCTGGTAGGTCCCTCGACGATGCCTGAGCCAGCTTGAGAGCAATCCTGACTGCCTCACAGGGCGGTACAGAAGCTGGGCGGCATCGTCTCGTAAGTTGCGCGCTATCCCGCTCGCTCGTCGCTCATGTGATGCACTCCAGGACCGCGAATCCTACATACACCGCCGAAGAGCTGGTGTACCAACTGCGACTCACCAAAACGCGCATACTGATTGTGCATCCATTGGTGCTGCCCGTGGCTCTAGAGGCGGCACGAATTCATGAAGTCCCGCCGGACTGTATCATACTATTCGACCCCGTGGCGGGATCGCCGTTCGCTGATATCCAACACCTTGTCAAGCTCGGCCTCAGCCAGGCACAACAGTTCACGCCTCTCCGACTCTTGCCGGGTGGTGCAAAGACAAAACTTGCGTTGCTGTCATTCTCCAGCGGTACGACCGGTAAACCGAAGGTCTCAATCTCCCAGCCTGCATGCGCACACTCCGGAGGACTTAAATACGCTGATTATCCAGGCAGTCATGATCACGCACTATGGGATCATCGTGAACCTGGTGCAAATCGCCCAATACGTGAACCTGAATGACGAGAGCGTGCCAACAGAGCGCAAGATGTATCGACCTGGAAGCGTTTCTTTGGCGAGTACGTTGTGTTTCTTGCACTCCAAGAGGGCGGCACTGACATTGTGCTCCTGCAGTCGTTCCTTTCTACCGTAAGCTGGTAACTTAAGACTGCAGAGACAGGCTCAGTGTCCCGGACAGATGCATATGGCATGCACATGTTGCTCTTCGGAAGCATGGTCCTGGGAGTGAGTCGTCGTCGCACATCGCCGCGGCTAGAGTTATCCTTAACTTTGATTTCGAAGAGTACCATCGTCGTATCAGCGAAGTTCTCCCTTGAGCGGATGCTCCGGAGCATTCAACAATATCGAGTGACACATCTATGGTTAGTCTTCGATCGTATTCACTTTGGCGCGGCATGCGCTGAAACCTTTCCCCACTCAGTATCGTACCACCCCAAGTTCTCCTGCTATGCAAGGTACGCGTATATACTCACCACATATTACTGAGACCCCGCCTCACCATCCTTAGAGCCCAATCGTGAAGAACTACGACCTGAGCTCAGTATACTTCCTCATGAGCGGCGCAGCGCCTCTCAGCGCCGAGCTCCAAGAGCAACTGGTGCGCACCCTCCCGAACTGCATCATCGGCCAGGGATACGGTCCGTCGTCTCGCATTCAACATGGTCGACGACACTCTGACAAGCTCCATGCAGGCATGACAGAAGTCGCCACCGGTGTGACCTTCATCCCGCACGACCGACAAGTCGCAACCCCAGGGAGTGCGGGCGTGCTCCTTCCCGGGATCATCGCGCGAGTAGTGAAGCCCGACGGATCCCTCGCTGGATACAACGAGCTCGGCGAGCTGCACCTGCACACCCCGTCACAATCGCTCGGCTACCTCGACAACCCCACTGCGTGAGTCTCTCTCTGTAGCTGTTCTGCGCAGCGCCGGGAATCCAAGCAGAGACTGAGTCACTCCCCCACAGGACCGCAGAAACGTACTACGACGGGTAAGCCTCCCCTGTATCCCCCGCTCCACCCTCCAGCATAGCATGGCAATGTCCTGACACGCAACCGCACACCCCAGGTGGATCCGCACCGGGGACGAAGTAACCATCACCCCGCGCAAAGAGCTCTTCATCGTCGACCGCATCAAGGAGCTCATCAAGGTCCGCGGGCTCCAGGTCGCGCCCTCCGAGCTCGAGGGCCACCTGCTCGACCACCCGGCCGTCGCGGACGTCGGCGTCGTCGGCGTCCCGGACGAGTTCAGCGGCGAGCTCCCCGTCGCGTTCGTCGTCCTCGCGCCCGATGCGCAGGCTCGTGTCCGGGGGAGCTTGGGGGAACGCGCGAGGATGAAAGAGATGATCATGAAGGTGCGTGGTCATTCTCTCCGGAGCTCGCATCGGTTCCGAACACCTTACTGTTGAATGACAACTTAACCGCGATGGCAGCATGTTTCCGACCACAAGACATCGTACAAGCGGCTGGCGGGGGTTGACTTCGTCGACGCCATCCCGAAGAACCCGAGCGGCAAGCTGCTGCGACGCGTCCTGCGGGAGCGAGCGCGCGAGATGGTCGCTCAAGGACAGCTGGTCGTCCTGCGCTCCAAGTTGTAGCTCGTGGACGGCATATATGAGACGCAGGGCATGTACGAGTACTTGTAGCACCACTATCACTATCATGACGCACAGCACCCTCAACGGTGTCCAAGCCTCCTCAGCCTGAGGCTCGAGGCACACTCCCGTCCTTCCGCACGCATACCGCACGATCCGAACAAGACACATATATTACAGTAAGAAATACACGTTCATGGCTTCTAGAACGATGCGCGAGACGAGGAGGAGGGAGGCGACGATTCAACAGAGAACGAACACGACGAGTGACGAGTGACGAGTAACGAGGCCGCCCCGGGAGGGATGAAATAACGAGACCGCCACGGCGAGGGATGAAGTAACGAGACCGCCACGGCGAGGGATGGAACTCGAGAGCGGCCAGACGGGGTTGGGACTCGAAAACGGAGGCGGCGGCGGAGGCGGAGGCGGATCCGAGAGAACAAAACAAGCGCGACTGCAGACGAGAACGCAATGCAAAGAGGAGGGAGCGGGGGGGAGGAGGAAGATGGGGGTGGGGGTTTGGGAAGATGGGGGTTGGGGGTTGGGGTTGGGACCGGAATCGGGTAACGGGAAACGAGATGCGGGAGAATAACGAGCGTGCAGCGCATGTGTGGAGAGAGGAGGTATCATCACTATCCCATCTTCCCGTAGTGCCCGCGTACTATATAGTATCCATATCCAAGTATGCAGCAGCAGCGTGTATGTATACGTATAACGGGGGAGGGAACCGTAAGCTCAGAAACTCGAGTATATATGTCCATGGCAGTACTAGTAGGATAACGCGATAACGATGTACGATGTACGATGTACGAGAGGAGGGAGGCCCGAGAGGATATCTTGCGCGTATGCAGAGTGCGAGTGCGAGTGCGAGTGCGAGTGCGAGTGCGAGTGCGAGCGGGTGGAAAAATATATGGGTCGCAGTGCGGTGCGGGACGAGATGAGGAGGAAGACGAGGAGGAGTGAGGGAGGGAGATTAAGAACCAAGAACCTGCCAAAGGGCGGACGTGCGGACGTGTAGCGTATGTCACAGTAGAACAAACCAAATAAGAAAAAATCGTCAACGAGTGTGCGAGTGTCAGGTTCATCCATTCAGAGTCGGAGAGGTTATCCAAGCCATGGAAGCTCAGGCTTCCTTTTCCTCGTCGCAGGGCCTGGGGTAGGGGGCGGTGAGGGCGGTGGGCAAGAGGGAGACAAGGGATCAGAGAGCCAGAGACAAGAATCGCACCGAGCCCCCACTCACGGCGACCCGCCCACGCCCACGCCCACGCCCACACCCTGCCCAAACGCCCTCAGCCGCCTCAAGATCTCATCCATCTCCGGCTGCTGCGTCCGAACGCCAGCCGCCTTCCCAAGACTCCCAAAGCCGCCCCCGATGCTGCCCGATCCCGCCCTGTCCCTCGTCTTCGTCCGCTCAAGCACCTGCCCAATCGACAGCGACGGCGACGGCGACGAAGAGGGGGACGACATCGACGCAGACGTCGACAACCTCCGCGCAGGCGTCCCAAACCCAAACGCGCCCTGCTGGAACCCAAACCGGCCCCCCGAGTCCTCCGTCCGGGGCGTCTCCGGGATCGACGACAGCGACGACGACGAGTGCATCGTCGACAGCGACGGCAGCGACGACAGCGTCGAGCTGTCGCTCCGCGCGTGCACGTCCCGGTCCCGGTCCCGGTCCCGCTCTCTCCCCCCGTTTCCGCCGTCGTCCGCACCCGGGCTCGGGGAGCGCGAGAACGACAACGACGGCGGCGGCGGGGACACCGTGACCGACCCATGATCGCCCCCCGCCGCCGCCATCGCCAGCCCGAGGCCCAGCCCAGCCCGTGCTGCAGCCGGCCGCTTCGTCGGCGAGCTCGCACTCGCGCTCGGGGACGCGGCCACGGAGGACGGTATGACAGGCGAACTCGTCCGCCGCGCCGCCTTCTGCCTCGACGCCAGGGCAGATGTAGACGCGGACGCGGCGCCGACCTGTCGAGACGCAGCAGCAGAGACCGGGAGCTGCGGGTTCCAGCTCGACGGATTCGGCACGGTATTCGACCGCCTCGTACGCGTCTTCGGCCCCGGCGGTCCAGGTCCCGGGACCACGCTCTCGCGGACACTCGGCTGCTGCTGCTGCTGGGGGCTCGGAGTCGCCACAGGCGCGATGAACTCCGAGATCGTCGTCTGCAGCTCCACAAGGCCCTCCTCGACGCTCCCCGCGGGCGAGTCGAACGACATCCGCGCCCCGTCCGATGCAACCGAGGCGGCGCTGCGGATGCTCGCCGAGCGGTCGTGCGGGGACGGGGACGTCTTCCGCACAGTAGCAGGAGGCGGGGGCTGGGGGAGCGTATTGCTGTCCGCCCGGGCAGGACCCGCCCTCAAGACGTCCTTCTCCTTCCCGCCGTGCGCGACGAGCCACTTCAGGCCCTTCATCTCGCGGTCGTACCGCGCCGCGCCGGCCTCCAGGACCTCGACCTTGCGCATCAGCTCCGCCTTCTCCAGCGCGTGCCGCTCGGTGAGGCTGAGGAGGTACGCCGACAGCCGCGTGTACTTTTCGTGCTGCAGCCGCAGCGCCTCGCGGAGCTGCTCGGGGGTCGCGTTCGGGTCCCCGAGCACGTGCAGTGCGGGGTCTTCGCGGACGGGTGTCCGGATGGACGGCGCCTCGCGGTCGGTCTCGACATCGCTGATCGTGCGCGAAGGCGACGGAGGTATACTCATGCTGACGAGCGAGTCGGGGGATTTAGCCCCCTGCGCACGCGACGGTATCGTCTCTCTCGACGGTACTACGAGAGGGGGGAGCGTGCGACGGGGACTGACGGGAGAGGAAGAGGGGGATCGCGCGGTACGGAAGGAGTCGGAGGTAGTCGGTGTCTGTGCCGAGCGAGCACCACTCGCTGGAGGAGATGGGAGGGGCTCCTTTGGCGGGCCTGTCGACGGAGGGGCATGCCATGTCCGCTTGAGCGGCGGAGGGATCCGCTTCTGCTGCTGCTGCGGTGTCGGGGCGCGGGAGCCCTGCGGTGACTGTGATGAACGGGGAGAGGACGCAGCGACGGTGTTGCTGCGGGTGAGTGCCGAAGCATCGCGAGGAGAGACCTGGGCTGCGAGTGACTTGGGGTCCGAGGGCATTTTGCGGATCTTGGGAGCGGTCGCAGTGATCTCCTTCTTCAGCCGGCTGAGCTGCAGGACACTGATGTGCCGCCGCTCTTGACGTGATGGAGAGAAGCCGACCGTTGCGGGAGGAGTCGGATTGGAGCTATTGAACGACACCGTCCCTCGCCGTGGCTGCGAGTCCGACCCACCGATCTCGAAGTGGTCCCTGCGAAGAAGGCTTTCCTCCTTGAAGGACGTGGCCGTAGCCAGCGGTCCATCTGAAGGGAACAAGGGCGGAAGTTGGGCGATGGAGTGAGTGGAGGTTGATGGACTGGGGATATCTGCGGAGGTGGGAGTCTCGGGAGTAGCGGTCCTGTCGCTCACGTCGCTGGCCGTGGGCGTAGGAAGTGAGGACTCGTTCGGCCGCTGGGGAGAAGGAGGTCCTGGGGCTGAGCGGGGTGCGGTGTATGCGTCGGCCGCGTCGTGGATGGTGTTATGAGGTGGGGACACCGTGATAATAGGCCGCATGGATGAGCGACTATCGGTACTCCGTCTGCTCGACTCGAACGAGCCCTTTTGCTTGCGCATGTTGTGGAGGACGTTAGACGGAGAGGCATATTGCCCCTTGGTCGGTGATGCGGCGAGACTGGAGCGGGCAGCATCAGACCGAGGTCTGTAGCCAGGCGCGATGATATTCAGCGGAGGAAGGGGCGGAAGGTCTCTCGAGGGCGTTCTTCCGCTCGGCCTGCATATATCAAGGCGACATCAGCACATATCCACGGGATTAGATTTTCGAAGGATACGGTGAGTTAGACGTAAAAGGTACGTCTGGGTCAGTCGGGCGGAAACATGCCCCAGATAGACTTTCCTCGATCATCACGAGATATACACGAGGTTATCCAGGACGTTGTGGCGGCGCCATCTCAAAGCCACAGCAGACATTCGGGAGTCTGCAGTACGGTCGCAAGATGCTCAAGGGTGTCGTACATCGCAGGAAGACCTGCAGAGATGAGGTTCGCCGGCTCGTAGACCGCAGGGCGTGGGTCAATCCGACATGGGTGCGCATTCGTGAGCGCGAGCCATTTCCGGCAACATCAAACAGGGCGCCAGATCTGGCGGGTTCCCCGAGGGAAAGAACGGTATAATGACACGCATACATGCGGACAGGAACTAGAAGGGGGCGATTGCGCGCCACGAAGAGACTTTGCATACGCGGAGGCGCTCATTAGAAGGAGAAGCTCACCCTGCAGCAGGCGGTTGATTCCCGCCGTGGACTGGGGGTACGACCTCGCTGGCGTGGTCCTTCCTCGCCCCGCCGGGAGCGACGACTGCAGCCGCTGCGGTGGCAGCTACTGCGACGCTGGTCTTGGCGGAGGACGGGGAGTAGCTGGGTTTGCGCTTGCGACCGAGAAACGCGAACTTGGACCTGTTTTTCGGCGGGGTGACCGGTTCTGGCAGGTGGGGAACGGGGGGCGGGAGCTGGAGGTCTGAGCTGGACTTGGGGTCGTGTCTGCCGCGGAGGAAGTCTGAGATGTCGGAGGTCCTGGAGCGGACGCGACTGGAGGGTGAGAGGGTGGGGGGCATCGTCGGGGTCGTGGAGGACGGTGGGGGAGCGCAAGAAACAGCAAGGAGCGTGGCTAGAGAGGGAGGGGTTCCATGCGGGAAGGCAGGCAGTCACGGAGACCGTCGCGGCGGGGGAGGAGAGGCGGACGCGGGCAGAAGCGGTTGGGCTCTTACAGCTGTTTGCAGAAGTCGTGTCCGCCCAACTCCGACTGACGCGCAGACACTTTTGACGCGGGAAATTCAAGAAATACCGGAAATCCGTCCGCTGCTCAACAACACCAGTAGACACATGCTACAACATCCCATCATGCCATAGTATGCATCCCCGGCCTGCGCCAACTTTTTCTGAGTCCTTGCGTACCCGGAATGCGGAGATAGCAATGCCAGGTCACTACTCATCCGCAGGTCCATTTAGGACGTTTCTACCCCCTCCCACTGTACCAAACTTACACATGGCATGGCTATATACCATAGAAATATGTTGAGATGATTTCAAAGGTGCTGCAAAAGCTCTCGACGTGTGAGGATGGAGAATGTCCACAGGCCCTGGGGTCGATAGTAAGCGCCCATAAACGACAGCGCGATACTTGCTCAGAGTGCCCGGTTTTCCTCATCGTAACGCTTCGTAAATACTCGTATGGGCTGTACACGCCTCGCATAGTCGCCTCAGGCAGAGAGGACATGCGAACAAGTCGTTCAGATATATTGAATTTCTGAATTTTCCGTGCACAACGCGTGCTGTGCAACCAGCGTCTGGCCACGACCTCTGCAAACAGCTGTAAGGCAGCGTGCGCGAGACGCCCCAGCGGACATTGGGATGTGACGACGCGGGGAGGGACGCGTCGGTGAGAGCCATGTGCGCCCTCGACTCTTCCTCTCCGTCCTCTGTGAAGGGAATCCAGACCCCTGCCCGCATATGGCAGCTCCTCCATCCCAGCTGAATTCCCCGTTCATTTACGCGCACCTACCCGCAGACGCCCCCCGTCGCCGCCAGATCCCAATCGTAGCATCATCACCCCGCCCGCCGCAGGGGCCCGCCATGCCAAAAGCAGCCCAAAATCGACAAAAAGTTCCGTGCATCGTCCGCCAGCCTTGTCTCCGACGCGGTGTCCCCGCCTCTTGTCCGCTTGCGTAGCCGACCCCGCCGCCGGAGCCCCGACGCCCGACGACGATGGCGCTTTGGCGACCGAGCACCGCCAAACACAACGTCGCCGGTGCGCGGAAGCAAAATGCAGTGGCCGCGCGCCAGCCGACCGCCGTCTTGTTCCCTTGTTCGAACTTCGCGCCTGATGCGCCTATCAGCCGCCGCATGATGAAGCACCCAGCGCCCGGAAAAGGCGACCTGCTCGGAAATTGACTGACAGTCGAGACTCGAGACACCTCGCATGTGGTTCTTCGCTGTTCTTCGACGAGTTTGCCGTCGCTCGCGCTCCAGGGCGAACCCACGGGCCACATCAGCCTTGCATCAGCCTCTCATATCGTCGCGGAGTCTGCAAACGAGGGTCCAAACCCGCCTGGCCAATCGTCTCCTGCCTCTTCCTCTTGTTCCGCGATCTTCTCGACCCGGGTCGGCGGTCGCTCGTCCAAGTAGATCTTGTCCCCCGGCATTCATCGCCTCCCATGGATTGCAATTTGCCTGCGAAGGTCCCCGAGTCCCGCGCTCGAGTCGGCCCTCCCAGTCTTCGTGTGCGGACCAATGAGGAGTGCATGGTTCGACACACAAAGGTGAGTACCCAGTACGACCGGTTTGGACGCAAGTTATGCATCCAGCGGGCCTTCAGGCTGAGGCTTGTTCTTGTTGGCACCATAGTACTTACATAGAACCCGCGGCCGTACGAAGGCACTAGTTGTGGCGTATCACCACCCCCGAAAAGCAAGGTACGCGCCCTCCGTGCACGGGTCGACGCCCGCATGGCCATGCTCGATGTTGGCTCGATGCTCTTGGAAACCACCGGCACCTGAAGTCGTATCCGATCATGTCAACGCGCGCAGAAAGCGGGGGCGCAAACCTCCCGTAAGCCCGCCCGACAAAAAAGCCTGCCTGCGCATAAGTACGTATGCTCGTTCACGAATGCGGGACGGCGGGCCGATCTCACAACTAGGCCTAGCTCAGAGTCAGTAGGAGCTGCCCGAGGTATGTATTACAGATGATGATCTGCGCCTCCTGCGTCGGGTAAAGAGGCGACACGCGAGATCATGTCCGTGGCAAGGTGTCTGGTGCGTAGTACAGGTGCGTACGCATCCAGTCACACTCTAACTCTTTGCGTTACCAGCTGAGCGCTGTGCGTGCTGAGCAGCTCGCCCCGCCTCGAGTGCAAGCATGGCGGGCTCGAAGGTCACCGCGGCCAGTCCAAGGAGTACTTCCGACTCGGACGAGCCTATACTTGCAGGCATGCACTTGCTCGATGCGCCGCGCATTGAGATCGAGCTCGAGCTCGATCGACGACGCGAGATCAACAAACAAGTCTAAGGACTCGGGTATACGCCGCCGTGATCTGCAGATGTCGACTCCCGTCAGCTCGTCGACGTCGCCAGTCTGGGAGATGAGATGATCCGTATGCATCGCTCGATGGTGCCGGCGAGGAATGGAGGCTCGGGCCCAGTACTCAGTCAGTCAGAGAGTCTTGTCAGTGAGATCGATGCGCATATGCGCACCGGCCTCGGTCTCGCTGCAATACGAAGGATACGGACACGGACACAAACGGCCCCGAGATCACAGTATTGGCCATTGATACAGACGTCTGCCAGCGCCGCATGCGCAGTGCGTACAACAACAACAAGAAAAGCGCGAACCCACGGAATAAATAAGCACCGTACATACCCGCACGTCGGTGCATCCGCGACGCACCGACCGATGCCCCATAAACAGATAAATACCCAACGTTGACTGGCCACGGCGCTGCGCTCAGGAGTCAGAATCACCTCACCGCTCCCCCAGATCGCCCGTCGACGCGGCGTCAAACGTCACACGTACGCCCCCCCAGATCCCGCGCCGGTTCACCCACCCAAACCCGCTGAAGTCGCCCACGCCCACGCCCGAGACCGAGACGTCCCCGGGCCCCAAGGCGAACGCCAGCTGCGGGGCCGCGGACCTCCGGGTCGGGGTGCGCGCCTTGGGCGGACGAGAGCAGGGCGTCGCGTGACAGAGCGGGGCGTCCTTCAGCTTGTCTTCAACGACCTGCAGAACTTGCGAAGCGTCACGGTGCGCGGGCCGTCCGACTGCTCCCGGGAGTTGGATCGTTCGATTCGGCGGACAAGAACGGTCGTGTCGTTGTCGTTGTTGTAGTAGTAATTGATATTGATAGATTGATTGAGGGGCAGAGGCAGATTGCAATCGGGATTCGGGGGCGGGGTTCGCAGCAGCAGCAGCAAGAATCAAAGGTTGCATCATTAGTCAGCGTCCTGGCGTTCGGTAGCCGCGTGGCCGCGGCGAAGGGCTAGGAAACGCACCGGAAAGGAGGTCTGCTGCGGGCGGCTCGCGGAGGAGGACGTCGAAGACGTTGACACTGGAAAATTGAGCGAAGGCGGCGCGTAACGAAAGCGGTGCGAACAAGATGGGGCGAAGGGAGCGGAAGCCGTTACTGTCAGCTGGTTGTTTCTCTCGCGAAAGACGAGGAAGACAAGAAGGAACCCCCGACCGCGGACGAAGAGTGGGCGGAGGGGGCGGAGGGGTCTGTCTGCTCTAAAATACAGTACTCACTGGTTCTCGTCCAAAAAGTAGGCGTGGTGGCGGAGGTGGCGCAGCTGGTAGCGCGAGCACGGGTGCAGGTCGATAAGCTACGGGTACCAGTCCGCGGGATCGTGGAATGGGAGCAAATGCAAGGAAGAGAGGGTCAGCGGACGGGCAAGGGTCGACAGAGCGGATAAGAAGATGTATGTACACACCCCACTAATGACATTCTCCTCCTCGTCCAGAAGGTCGCCCATCGACTGGAGAAACGACATGCCCTCCAGCTTCCGGTCCCAATGCGCGTACGTGGCGCGTGCCCCGTGGTTCTCGAACAGCACCTGCACGCGCCACAGTCAGCGTCGCGTAACGAAATTACTCACAAACCGCAAGATCGAAAGAAGAAGCCAACGGCTCCGCTTCCTGGGACAAGGCCCGCAGACGGAGCGCACACAGTCCAGACTATGTAATACCAACACTCACCGTGTTCGTCAGTAGGTCGAACATCACGCACCCCAGCGCCCACCAGTCGACCATCTTCCCGTACCACCGCCGCCGCGCGGTCTCCCACGCGACGTACGGCTCGCTGCCCACCGCGTCCTGCGCGTACACGTCCATGTCCTCGAGCGGCTGCCCGCCGTTCTGCACGACGAGCGCGGCGTTGAAGTCCGCGATGCGCACGTTCCCGTTCGGCGCGTCGAGCAGGACGTTCTCGGGCTTGATGTCGCGGTGAATGATCCCCATCCCGTGGAGGGCGTCTATCCCGAGAGCCTGCGGTTACGGTAGCGGTCAATGCCAAACATACCAAACATCGCCGGGTGACGGGAGAGTAGCGTTGGCGCGGTGCGCGAAGCGGGGCGGGGTGACGTGAGCGCGCCGACGCATAATGAAGGTGGGAATCGGCGGACGTACCAGCTGCGCGACCCACCGCCGGACGAGAGCCCGATCAAGACGACCGTCCATGCCGAGGCTTGCCAGCGCGTCGAGCAGGTCGCAGTGCATGAGAGGCTGTGGACAGGGCGCATGTTGCCAAGGGAGGGGAAGTGTGCGGGAAGCATGGATGGATCGTCGCGTACATATGCAGGGACATATGAATGAAATGTGGGCGTGCCGGGTCAGCGAGAGCAAGTCCCGAAGACATCGAGAACACGTACCATCACGAACAGGACGCGCCGTTCGTCCTGGAGGATCCCGTAGGCCTCCATGAGGTGCGCACGGTCGCGCGGCGCGCTCGCCGCGATGATCTTGTAGCACTGCGCCTCCATGAGCAGGCCCCGCTTGATCCTCTCGTCCCTGTCCAAGACGTCCTTCTTGACCATCCGCGCGCATACCACGCGTCCTGTCGCGTTGTCGTGGGCGACATAGGACGCGCCAAACGCGCCGCTGTGAAGAGTCTTCACCAGCCTGAAGGGGCCGACGCGCGAGGCGCGAGCCGTTGGAGCCGTGTTCTCTCTGCCTCCGAACGAGCCGTCGTACGGAGAGTACGGCGAATACGGGTAGCCACTGGCGTAGCCCTCGGCTGAAGGGCGAAGATGCAGGGGCTGCGGCCTTCGCCGCTCGTGCTCCGGTCGCGTAATAGTGACGTACTCGGGGCCTCTTGCCGCTGTCCTCGCCTGCGATTGAGGTTGAGGCGAAGGTTCCGCACTGGCGGAGAGTGTCGAGGACGGCAGCTGGAAGCGGACGGTACGCGTCGGCGCAGCAGTGCCGGCGTCGGGCTGGATGGAGGAGAAAGGGTGCCGAGACGGCTTCGCGATCGACGGCGGCACACCCTTCGCCTCGCCAACTGCTTTCCCCGCGCGTGCCCCAGAGCTTACAGGCTGCTGGGGCCTCGGTACCGGTTGGGGAAGCATAGGGTTGCGCACGGGCGGCGGGCGGGGTTGCCGAACGGACTTGGAAGGCACCAACGGTGTCGGGAATGTGGCCGCGAACGTCTTCTTGGTCTTGGTCTTGGAGGAGGTGGATGTGGAAGGGTGAGCTGTAGCTTGCGAGAACCAAGAGGGCATTTTGTACGCGAGAGCTCGGACAATGAGTGGTGGAGTGGTGCCGGAGTATGCAAGGGAAAGCGAAAGGCCTCAGAGAGCTCTTGCAGACGCATTGCGGATGGTTCTGGCTTTATGAATGCCATGGCCACGGTCAAAGCGAGTGTGGCCCAGCAGAGCTGACGTTCCAGTCTCAAGGCAAGTGCTGGCATGCTGGCGGCGTACGAGCCAAAGCGGTCGACCGTAGAAGGAAGGTCAGAGCGTAGCTTTGACGGGCCACATTCCTCTTTAGGCCGCTATGGGTGGGTGATGGGGTGAGCCAGATGATGAGATGAGACATGGCGCAGTCGAGGTCAAAGCACAAAGATAATCGCCATCAAGCTGTCCTTTGTACAAGGAGAATACGCGGCACAGCGCAGCAAAGAGTGCCGTCGAAGGTGGCCTAGGAGAACCGTGAGGTCCACATCTGCCAGACGAGATGGACGGTTGGACAGTAGAGTCAGAGAGCTGGTCGAAGGACTCTTCATCGATGTAAACGCCTGCCGAAATGAAGCACAATGGGCCTCGTGGTGGATGGACGCAACGTGCAGGTGCCTCGAGGCCAGTTGCTATGGCCGTACTGCCCATCATGGTCGGCGTACATGCCATACCTGTAAGTGGTGTTCAGTAGTAGGAGCATAAAATGTGGTATAAGCCCATACCATGCAAGTAAGCTTGGAACATGGTCACGAACTGCGAGGCCGTTAGAGACAACTTGAAGTCTCTCTGGTAGACAAGAAGATCACTGCAACATGGACTACGTCCTACGTCCCGATTGAACGAGTTCTCGGGCTATAGAAGATCACAGCAAGAGATTGGAAAACGGGACAAGCTTGATGAATCATCCTGAGCTTGAAGCTTGAAGAGCTGGCAGTAGCTCGAGACTCGCTCGACTCCCGAGTCGGAGAGGTGAAGAGACAAGTTTGTATCATAATCCAGGCGCTTGCGCGTCGCGACGCGTCCATGTCGCACGTGCCTGTCCGCCGGCTTGCAATAGCTTGCAATCGACTCTGAGCTCTGAGCTCTCCTTCCTCAGCCTGAACTGCTTACTCTTTTCTCCTGGTCGCGACTCCAATCTGAAGGGCTCGTTAAAACAGCAGTGTTTCCAATGGCGCGGGCGGAGGTATCGTGTATCTGGTCACTCGTGAGTAGACAGCCTCTGGTACGTCGCTCAACACTATCCGTCCGTCATAAGCACTTTAATACTGTCGTACTTCTGCGAACATCATGGACAGCCACAAGACAGCCAGTGGAGACTTAGACAGCGCCAGCAGACCCCGCAGGAGAGACAAGCTTCGTGGAAGCCTTGACCATGTCAACGACCTTGTCGGGCACAGAGGACCTCACAGTCGTCACCTCTGCCTCCCTCCTGAGCTGCTCGATGATCACAAACGAAAGCAAGATAGCATCCGCGATACCGGAGGCCTCTGGCTTCATATCAATGCGCATCCCCGGACGCGCGGAGGGACGAAGGGAAACCCCGCGCGAGTGGTGCGTCTCAGCTACACTCTTCTGCGTCCGAGTGTTGATGAGCTGCGGTGCATCCCCCGTCAGAGCCGTCGCCCTTTGATGTGCGCTGAGTGCTCTTGTTTCTTACCGTGAAAACGCCTTTATGCTTCTTGTGCCGCTCCCATACGTACTCCTCCCCATCAGGTCCATCGAACGTCTGCGCCCTGCCAGGATCACTCAGCGTTCAGCATCCGCCCATCCCGGACACTGATCACAAACCGCCTTACCTCGCCGATCCCTCAGGGTGCGGAAGCCAGTCCGCCAGAAGGCGCGTCGATTCATGGTACGTGATCCGGTCCTCCGATCGCTCGCTCCCCTTCGGAGTACGCTCCCAAACCGCGACCACGTCGTCGGTCTGTCCATCGCGGATGACCGTCCGCATCCTGACGTTCTCGACGCCCGATACGGCTTTCGTCGAGATCTCGTATAGGGCGCGATCCGTGTTAGCGCCCTCGACAACTCTCGAGTTGAGCGGGTTCTCGTTGAGGAATCGCAGGTGCACGGGGAAGGAGCTCTGCATGCTGAAGCGCGTGCGGGTATGATAGATGCGTGCGTAGGTATGTTGGTATCGATTGTTATGTGGGTTCTGGGGACTGACGTCTAAGTACCTCTTTATGTGTTTCGCAGGAGTTGGAGCCTCGGTGATTGCCCGATATCCCGGGGTGGCTACTTGAGCGGAGTGCCTCAATGAGCTTAGTAGCGGGCAGTCCACCTGAGTGGGTTAACGTCATCTTTCGCAATTAGGACATCATACTATAGAGTACAGACGGTCAGCAGGCTTCTCGCAATTGCAACATACACAGCACACGACATGGCCCTCGAGCGGCTGACCGCCCATCTGTCGTCGACACCTACATGCTATCAAAGCATTCGTTGAGCATCTACGTTTCCTGAGCCGTTCAGATAATAGCTGAGGATGCTTTGCAAGGGCACTGTATCGAATGCTTGGACATGCTTGTAAGTACTCGTACGCGTACATCTTCATGCTAAGCTATTTGAACGGTCGAGCCATGTCCCAGACACCTGCGCCTGCCGAGGACGTCGCCTCACCTCGTTCTCGCCGGATCTCCTCCAGTACAACGAGCGACAGCACGATGACGTCCAGCATGGCAGCTGCCTCCGGCTGCACTGTTATCCTCATCCTCTGCGCTCTCGAGAAGCCCGAGCCGATGCGTGCGTACCCCGCCCTTGCGACTGCTCGGCTGGTATTTGACTCAATGAACTAGTTTTTGGGATGGCTTAGGTCGTGCTTGGAGGGAAGAGCGTAGGTCCGCTCACCTCCAGCGTGGTGGACCCCGCACTGACCCTTGTCTGCTTCCAGCGATAGCTCTTGCCGTTAGCCGGGACGATCAATCGTGTTCTGCACAGACTCTGGGTCAGCGTCGTGCATGAACTCCCTGACGATGCATCAAGCGGCCGTACCTCGAAAGCCCACGCTCCTTGGGCAGCCATTCTGCGAGCGTGTGTACTACTCCGAGGTACGTGATGCGGTCCTGCTCGCGGTTGTGCGCACTCCATTCCCACTGGCCGACGCCGACCTCCCCACTGGGCCTACGGACGGTCGTCGTGCTGTAGATGCCTCTTGACTCGGGCGTGCGGACCGTGGAGATGTCATACACATGCTTGTCACCTTTTGGTTCGATGACCTTCGAGTTGACCGGGTCGTCGGAGAGGAAGATAATGTCCATGTCGGACTTTAGGACTGGGCTGCGGCCTTCCCTCGTCCGTGCACTTGAGCTGATATAGAGATGGAGCCCGGAAGCACTGGAGCGTCCCGGTGGAGAGGCGTCTCGTTAATGTGGCATATCGCGACAGCTGAGCTGTGGACAGGATTCGGAGGAAGGTGGGGTCGGGGGAGCGCGAAGTCCAATCTGAGTGACCCACCTAGTGGTGTTTCCGATCAAGTGAAGCTCTGAGACGTCCGATGACATTCGCAACCTATGTATGCTGGAGAAGGTCGACTCATCGAACAAGATGCATATGCAGCTAATAGTCTGCAAGCATTATCGAAACCCGACGCGAGCAGGGCACCTGAGTATTTCCCACCACTATTACCACTGACGATTGCTCAGGTCGCTCCCTCTCGCAACTTGAAGGCGACCAGCGCGCATAGGAGCTCCTATGACCCGGCAGCTGCTTGTTCCTCCCGTTCCTTGTGGCAGATGAGGAAGGACAAGAGGATCACGTCTAGGAACGACATGAGCTCGGGCTGCACGGTCATTCCTCCTCGGCGCGACCTCGAGAACAGGCACCAGTTGTGCGCCTCTACGACCGCGTCCTTCGACTCCGAGTCACTTGGAACAAGCTGCGGACGGTGCGACATGCATCAGCACGCAGTGCACAGCGATCACATCACAGAAATCGACGCAGACTTGCCTTGAATGTGTTGTTCCATTTAGCGTGCCAGATGTACGTTCGTCCGTTGGGTGCAGTCAGCACCCGGTCGCTGGCGTGCGGGTTACATCGCATCAGCTAATATCGCACATCCTCGATATGATCGTACTCACGTCGACCATTTACTCTTCTTCGGGAGCCACTCAGACTTCCGAGTTGTGTACCCGTGCACTGTAACCATGTCGTGACCCAATCGGGGTTCGTATTCTGCGACGACTTGTCCGTTCGGGTCCTTGATGGTCGTGGTGCTGTGGCCGAGCTTCCACCGCGGAGTGGACACCTCGAAGAGAACCCGTCCAGTCGCGTCGTCGACGACTGCTGAATTAAGTGGGTCGATAGAGGAGAAGCTGACGTTCATGGCTGTTGCGTCAGAGTAGTGGGTGTTGTGAGTAGATTGCTGATGGGCAGCTGATGTATATGTACCCACCATGGGGACACCGCGTGGCGATCGCAGCGTACTTAGGTGCAACAATGCAGTGGTCCTGTCAACGTGAAGCACGCACAGTCACAGATCTAGAGAGCTAGTTGTATGGAGACCGCCCCTGCCAGCGCTGCGCGTGCGGAGATGCTTGGCGAAGCACGTCAACCATGTACCGCCACACGCGTGCACGCGACTCAAACCAATTAGATACGGATATGCTTACCAGATTTCGGTCAAGGAGTCCGTATCACGATAGACAACGGAAAGAAATACGACACATCGTTACAGGGAAAGGGCAAAGATATGTGGCTATCATAAGCAAACAACGACGGTCCAGATCTTGCAGTAAGTAAATATGCGACATGCAGCGTGAGGGATATGGGGTGCGGTATACGTGATGAGGGGACCGGTGGGTAAGGAGTAAAGCGGTAGAATGTAACGAACGTGGTGGTGGTGATGCAGTAGTGGGCGGGTACGGGTAGGTAGGAGGGACGGGGGATAGCTGTAATGTACGGATTATAAGACAGAACGGAATGCCTATGCTTCGGCAATAAATATGCGTTAAATCATCACAGTGTCTAAGATGCACATGAATGTGGTCGACATCGGCCGCACCCAGAAGAAGACTCCAAACGCAAGCAACGAGCAGATGTACAAGCAGACGACCTCCATATCCACTTGCTTCCGGAGGGCCAGTATAGGAACCTACGAGTACACTCTGAAAGACTTCTGATGGTTCGGCGTGATGATGTCCGAGTTGCGTCGTGTGGGTGCCGCGGAAGCAGGGCTTTTCTGGCTGCCGGGAATGGCGGACATAGACTGCCGCCGCGACGGGCCTTGGTTCTGGTTCTTGAGCTCTTCCAGAGAGATGCCCAGCATCTCGCACAGCTCCTTCTGCGCTTGAACCATCGCGCGGAGGTCGGACGATGGCGACTCTGCCAAGACAAACTATCAGTCTCAAGGACAGACGACGCGCAAGGGCGGACATACCCATCGAGCTCCGCGTGCCATAACCAAGGTCGAAAAGATCGCGGCGGGTCGGGATAGGCGGCACAGGAGGGATCTCCTCGCCGCCAATCGGACCCGACCACACGCCAGGAGACGCAGCACCACTGTACCGATGGTTGCTGCTCGTCGAGGACCGATGACTGCGCCTGTACATCGAGCGCAAGCCCGCCTTGGACGCACGCTGGCTGTTCTTCCTCGCGACCGTGACGCGGCTCGACCTGCGGCTGAGGTTACCCTCCTTGTTGTCCTTGCTCCCGCTGCTCAACGGGCCAGGATCCGTCATGATGCGTTCCGTGAAGTCGTCGAACTCCTGCGCGACCTCCTGCGCCTCGCGCCACGCCTCATCTCGCTCCGCCTCGAGCGTCGCGACCTGTTCGCGCAGCCGCTGCACCTCCCCGACCTGCTTGAGGAAGCTCGAGTTCAGCTTCCGCAGCGCCATGGCGAGCGCACTGCGCTGGTGCACGTCTCGCAGATGGTTCAGCTGCGCGAGCTGGTCCGTCACCGTGTACAAGTCCTCCGCAGTCTGATCCAAGCTCTCCGTCACGTCGCCAAGCTCTTCCAGCATGCGGCTCACTACCGCGCCCTGATCTGCAAGCTCTCCACCTTCCGCGATGCGGCTGGCGTTCGCGATGAGCGTGTTCCGCTTGCGCACCCCCAGCTTGTACTTCGTCTTCAGCTCCGCAAGGTGCGCCTCCATGCGCTCGATCTCGGCAGGTAGGCTTTGGTCAAGCGTGTCGAGGGGAAGGATGCGGATAGCAGATGCGTCTGCAGACTGTCGGATGGCAGTCGAGACAATATGCTGCAGCTGCTGCGAGGTGAGCGTCCACTGTGCCGCCTCCATCGTGAGTCCACGAAACTCGACGCGCGTCGGCTGAAACCTCGGTGCCGCGTGCGACATCATCGACATGATGCGCGGGTTGCCCGTGCTCGGCCCTGCATGGTTGCTGACCGACGACACCGAGCCTGCACGCAACCGTGCCGCATCTCTCGAGTAGCTCGGTTTCCGCGGTCCTGCCGGGACGTTGACCGGGCGAGTGCGCGTGACGCGTTTGCTCGGGGTGGAATCAGGGGTGCCGTGCGTCGCTCGTAGCGGGGTATTGGGTGGCGGGGGTAGCTCGGGTGTCGCAACGCGTGCAGGAGGGGCTGGCTGCAGGACTGGAACGGGAGGTGTACCTGTCAAGGGGACCTGAGGCACAGGCGGCGTCGCACTTCTGAGCTCCTCCATGTACGGTGGCGGAGGGTGCTCTACGCTGATCGAAGACGCATGAGCGTCGAGCCTCGAACGACCAGGTGCCGGAGAGGAGGGTGCGGACGAATTGGGTGGCGAGGGGAAGGGAGAGAGGGAGCGCTTCTGGGGGATTGAGCTCTGCGAGGACGATCCTGCCTGTAGATGGGAGCTAGACTGGAAGCTCGACCTCTGCGACTGAGTAGAATCCGCAGTGCCCGCCCGCCGTTGGGTCTGTGCCTGTGGGAGAGGCGACTGGTGGGGGTGGCGGGTCAAAGGTGGGTGCGTAGGAGGGCGGGGGCGAGCCCAAAGGCTCATCAGGATTCGTCACCGAACGCATACGACGATGGGAGGAGGCTTCCGCAGCCTTGGCCTGCGCTGCAGCGGACATGTTTGGATTTGGGATCGCGATGGAGCTTTGGGTTTGACTCTGGGGAGACTGGTCTGAGCCTGAGCCTGAGCTTGACTCTGTCCCTGAGCAAGGCTTCCGTTCCGGGAATGAGCATGTGAGTTCGTTAACAGCGAGTCAGACCGATCGCGTGGACGCTGCGGTGCTGGTGCCGGAGGGGGCGGTGGCGCTTGCTGCATCGCGAACGTGCTGAACATCGTGCCGCTCGTCGGAGGCTCCGGGAGAGTAGAGTATGTCGAAACCGCTCTCGAAGCCACGCTCTGCTCCTCGATGGCCGTGAGCCGCTTGACGGCGTTAGGCACGGGGGACGCCGAGGAGTCCATCGATGCGCGCGGACTGTCGGGCTGAGATCCAGCGCTCTCGCCAGTCAAGGGCGGCGTTGGAGGCACCACTCTTGACGAGCGCGAATTGCTTGGCTTGGAGTACACACTTCCGGACATACGCGACGCAGGCGCACGCTGCGCCATACGCATGATGTCCAGCACTCCTGGCGCGCGTGACGTAGTGCCCCTAGACGAGGTACGATCCATCGACGTGCGCGAAGTGTTCCCAGGCGGGGACGCGAAACTCGCCGACCACAAAGGTGAGAACGCGTTCGGGGTCTCCGGAAACGTCTGGCGGTCCGTTAGCGCAGTCGAGGGCATCGACTCCCCGCTCGAGCTGTGTGCGGGCGTTGGGACTGAGCCGATATCTTCTGACCGGCGTCCGAGTGGAAGTGGCGGCGGTGGCCCTGTCGCGCGCTGGCTCGCGATCTGTAGCGGGAAGTTGTCGAGCAGATCAGGAGATTCGACGGGAGTTTCAGAGTTGTTCGGGAATGAGCCAAAGCGTGCCGACGTGGGCGTCGGGTTCGGAATGTTCGACATCATCGAGGGTTGTGGAGACGGCGGGACCAGAACGGAGGTCGGACGTTCGCCAATGGGGAGCAGGACGGAGGGTCGTGAGGGTTGCATGCCGCCCCGGGGCACTCCAGTCTCGGATATAGTGCGAGCGACAGCCAGTCGTCCGTTGGCTACTGCGAATGCACCGGATGAGCGCATCGTACCCGGCATCGCAGCGTTGGGCGCAAGTGTGGCCTTGCGCGGAGTATCCTTCGTCTTCGCGGCGCCAGCAGGCTCCGTCGCGGCGCGAGTGTGGCTTGATCCTTCACCAGTACCCAACGATGACGAACTTGCATTGCCCTCCATGTTGATGCTCCGTTGCGGTGCAACAGAGTTCGCGAGTGAGCGCGTCGATGCGGATGCATTCGATGCGGTAGATGTTCCAGGACCCTGGCCGAGGAGTACGGGAGTATTCGGCAAGGAGGGCGCTGGTGACGACGCCTCTGAGATGGGTGAGATGGGCGGCATGCTCATACCCTGTTCTCGCCGCAAACGCCCAGTGCTCTTGGGGCGCCTCAGCTGGGGGGGCGGGACGAGCTGATCGCCGTCGCTGCTGTGAATGTCCAAGCCGAGAGAGTTACGCTTTCCCAGCGCCGTTGAGTCCATGCTTGCGCGGGAGGGGATGCGTGGGACGGGAGGAACAGAGGATGATCGGGCGCTGCCGGGCGATCCGACACTCGCCCGTCGGTCGCGCAGGTACATGCTGTTATGCAGGGGATGCTCTCCCCGCGGCAGCGTAGCAGAGTCCTGACGTGTCGAGATGCCCGACTTGTACTTGGATTGCCGCGACTCGCTCGAGAGTATGAACGAGTTCATGGCAAGACTCGTACCCGATATTGCAGAGTTGATGTCGTCAGTGACAGCGGAAGAGGGACTGGGTGGCCGGCTGCCTTTCGTCGGGAGCGGGGGAGGAATTTCTGCAGAGTCGACGTCGGTTGCATCTTCGGGCGAGGACCGCTGCACTTTGATCTTCGAGCTCGTGACGTTATTGGGTATCTTGATCGGGGAGGGAGTTGGTTTCCTGGTCCATTGGAGCGCGCTCTGCGCGGGGTCGGTCAGGTTCGTCAGGAGACGGTATGCTGAACTCACATCGTCGCCTCCATCCTCAGAACCTCTCCGCGCGTATTGGACCGAAGTGTCGACAAACAACCGATTCGGCTAGTCGTGAAGACGTAAGTAGCGTGCTACCAGTCCGCGTAAAAAGGGGGAACGCACTTCGAGGTCCTCCGCGATAGTCTCTTCTGGAGTAGAGCGCGCCTTTGAAGACGACGCGGCACCGGGAAGATCGCGGCCACCATTCGGTAACGACACGTTACGCTTGGGTGGTGTCCTGTTCTCTGACTGCGGCATGATGCTGGGCGGCAGCCATTCCGTAAAGGAGTCATCTGTAAGTATCGTGCATGAGCTCCAAATTCATTAATATATGCAGACAATTGATGAGTTTCGCGCCAGTTGACGCTGATAAGTGGGGATACGCGATGCCGGGCAAACAAGGGTCTGTATCCAGGGTATGCGCGCTGGAAACAGATGGAGACAGAAGTCGACTGAGTCTGCCTCGCGGTGCAAGCAAGACCTACTCGCACGGCCCGCTATGAGTATCATGGTCGCGAGTGTTGGGTACATTGAGAGCGAACGTGTGGCATGAAGCAACCCGACATCCCTCGTATCTGAGCCCTGTGAGGCCCACGACAGGACACCCTGAGACTCCATACAGTGTCCGGTAGGAGGCTACACTCCGTGGTCGTCTTGCTCCTCACCGCGCGCCTCGGAGTCCTCCTCTCTACACGAGAGACTCGGATAGAAGCCAGGGGACGGGTGCTTGTCGCAAGGGTCTAGACGAAGCGCAGGCAACGCCCAGCCCGACGTGCGCGTTCAACGCCAGAAGCGGACTAGATGGTGCTTCTGTGCTGTGCACTGGATGGCCAGCTCAAGGCTCTGCAAACCGACATCGCGACGCGGTCCTCCCGAGACCAGCCACCGACGTAGCCCCCGCCTGGGCGTCTCTCGACTGACCCATGTGCTTCCCTCCCGCTGCAAGGACGATAGCTGCAAGTAACGCACCGGTGTCGAAGTTGAGCTGGATCTGCGGAGAAGTGACAGATTGCTCTATGCTGGTAGAAGGACCGCGCCCGTCGGGGACCGTCGCGCCAAACGGCCCCTTCTCATTGATCTCTACAATCTCCGGGGAAACGAAGGACGCGGGGGAGGGTGGTGACTGTGCGCGTCGGATGCCGGCCGCGATAGTCGAGAACTTGCGGCTCTGTTTGTTGGTCTTGCGCTTGGAGTTGAAGACATGAGCAAGCATGGGGAACGAATCAAGCCCAGGAAGAAGACATAAAACGGGGTGCGGCGAAGAAAGAGGAAAGAGAAGAGCCGTGCGCGAGTGCCGTCAGCGACGGGGACGACGACGACAGGCTAGGGCAGGGGATGAGAGAAGGAAGAGGAAAGGTGGTATATTCAAGGACATGGCCATCAGCGACAGCTTGCGACCATCATGGCAGGCGCTCTCGTCCTGCTGCCCTGCCTTTTCCGGAGGCTGTACGGCATCCCGCCCTCCTTCTCACGAACGACCATCCGTCCCCGACCTGAGCGCGATACTTCGGGTTCTTTGGCTTCTCGTCCTACATAACACCCACCGCTACCCACCGACAGTAGCAGAGAATGCGAGCAGGTCTATAGCACTTGCGTTGGGCAACAGCGCCATCATACTGTTCACCTGGAATCCAAGTCCGTGTACCAGATGCCCAGACCGCCACCAACTGAGCCGCCGTCTCTGTCCTGCCGTCCATGTGCTATACTCGTGCTTCTGCTGCGAACGTTGCAACGTCCTCGCTGCGCCGGCGCCCTCCCGACAGGCCCCGCTATCTCAGTCCCGACGTGCACCTGCAACGGCTGTCCGGGGAGCCAGTGCTCCGAGAGACCGACCTTTCTCCTGATGCGCCAGCGCGGCGATGCTAGTGTCTGGCAACCCTGTGCCGGTCAGCCCGATGATGATGTCGGTATCGCCCTCCGCGACAATATGGCATCAAAGCGGCCCTCTGATCGGCTCCCCTGCTCTTTACCACGGGGATCTGCAACTAGACTCGGCTTGGACCGATCCGAGACCTCGCGGAAGGTACGCGGCCTGCATTACAAGAGCTGGTGCCTTTGAAATGGCATCGTCGTCATCAAATCGCCGACTCTCCAGAACCTGCTGTCCCGAGCGTGGACGACCCCGGATGTTCCACGATTCACCGCACTTCGATGGCCTGGCGCAAGGCACGTACTCAGTATGCAGCACAGTCATTGTACAGTTTGAGAGCATTATCGTGCGTCGCCCACCGCCACGAACAGTCAAACTGCTCTACCAATTCGCCTACACTGATTCCATCAAAATTAGTTGTACCCGAGCACTGGTACAGCCGTCAGTTGTGGTACATGCGCCTTAGATCCTTGCGCGTCCTGATAATCTTCTTCTGCATGACGAACGGCGGATGATATCTGTTACTGCTCTGGAACCCCGATGTGTTCGATGTCGCTCCACTAAACCACCCATCACCAACTTGAGCGGCTGCACAGCCACATCGGGAGTAAGTAAGTTCGTAGACCTTCGCCTATACTCCTCGCTGGTCCGACAAGCCTCACCCTTCGGTCTATGCGCATTTTCGATTCATCGACAGCACGATATAGTTGCGCATCTCAAGCGTCGATGGGAAATGGGAATGGCGGATGCGCACCGCCCATAGTGTAAGTCAACACCGCCCAAACCCCGCCCTCTCCCTCAGTCATGCTTCTGATAATGATTTCTATGCTTCCTGGCCTCCAGACAATTTGCCGATCTGCTTCTCACCACAAAAAGTGCTCCAAACTGGAAGAACAGGTTCTATCTCTGCGTTCCGATACCCCTCTTGTGGCCGACGATCCCCCGCCGCCGCCCCGGTGCACCCGGTGCCATCGCCGCCCAGACATACTTACCGCCATCTCGATGGTCAGCGCCAGACCAAACAGCCTATGACGATTGCAGCTTGCAGGGACAGAACGAGAGAGCCGCTCCGCCCCTGGACGTGCCTCACACGTTCACGCGGGCGTGTCAGATTTAGACAGCAAGCCGCAAGCGACTCGGACGGGGCTGGACGGTGGCGTGATAGCGTTATGCCAGCATGCAATTACCCGCTTTACTGCGACATGACGTTATCTCTGGCTTTGCGATTTATACTGCCGCCTGTGAGCGCGCCTCCGTTTGAAGTGGCGAGGTGCACGAGCATGCTGCGCCGTTTCAACTGGAAGTCAGAAAGTACAGTATTCAGTGTTGTGGCTCTGTCGAGCGTGCCCTTCAAATCCGCGCGGTTCTCGTGAATTCATGTCACCCTATTGTCCTGACGGCACATTTTCAGGGTGGTGAGACACCTCCAGAGGCCCGCTCTCACCCCGGATGTCGGTACGCGTGGTTCACCCTCTGGAAATGCGCGGACGATGTCAACTAGCGATGCTGTGCGAGCGCTCTCGTCTCCAAGCTTGAGGTTCTCTCTCAGATGTCCCGGAAGTCGCCATGTACAACAGCTTGGCAATTGTTGCTCAGGCTACGGACAACAGGCGTCAGAAGCTGTCTACGGACATACAAGGTATACTACATCTCAACATCTCTTCCGGAGCATTCGACCGACGATACGATCGATACCCCAGTATGCTACAACCAAGTTGGTGATCTGGACCACTACTTCAAGGTAACCGCACCAGAAGGCTATCACACACGTACACAACCGTCTCGAAGTAACCAGCATATGCGAGCGCTCCGTACCCTCATGGACTACCTCCAAAACTCCACATCACATGGTATCCGCATCCCGTACATCCGCCTCAACCACCGCACAGCCTGTCGTCCGGCGTAGACGTCCTGGTCCTCCCTCTCCCGGCTAGCTCCATAGCTGTCGTATCTACCGCGATCGCACTCCGGGTCCGCGCGTTCTCTCCCTGATGATCCCATGAAGACCATGTCGCTCAAGGCAGTGACGAGTCCTGGGGAAATTGCTTGCTTGTCGCGACTCGCCAGCCCGAGCACCGCCTGTGCGCACTCTGCGAGCATCGCGGTCGTCGGGCGACACTCTGCAGAGCGTGATACGGGCATCGACAGGAAGCCCTCGAGGTCCCCGAGCACCTTCAGGACTGCGGGCCGGACAGAGGTGTATTCGTCGAGAGGATCTGGTGAGTCGTCGCCCTGTACGCCTGTCGCTGAGATGGGCTCCGCGCACAACGTCATGTCAGAGTTCGCACGCGAGAACGCATCCTTCTTGCCCTCGCCATCTACTGAATAGGGCAAGGGAGCTGCCACTCCGTCATCAGTGGGTTCAGCCATGGACGGGAACCGCGTTCTGCTGGACTCGGAGGTCCGCGCGAGAACGGCAGAGGCGCGAATGACCATGTTACAAGCTTGCACAAAGCGGTACGGCGCGTTGTCCGCCCACGTCTGCTTACTGTACGCGCAGAATGCCGTGATACCTGGGAGGAAGCAACATATCAGCAGCCCTCGAAGCAAGATGAGCATGTAGAGACACGCACAGCTGGGACCAACAGCCTGGAAACGCGGGAACAACTTGAGCATCAGGTTGACCGACCGCTCGCGGACGAAGGGCTCCGGTGTCGCACGGCCAACCTCTGTATCCAGCGTCTCCGCCAGGACTTCAAACATCCTCCGGAAAAGCGCGTACGTCTGTGTCTGTGGATCTGCTTCGGTCGCGACAGAACTTGTAGCGATCGGCTTCGCCGGTGCGGGGATGGCGCGCACAAGCCGATGCATCGTCATGAGCACCCGGCGGCGCGCGTCGTCCTTCTCGTCGCCCACACCCTCCTCGGGATCCTCACCCAGTTGCACTCCACACTTCCTGGTCGCGTTCAGCCTGTGCAACACGTCCAGGAGCAGGTGCATCAGCGTCAGGGTTCCCGTGTCTCCGTGCCCCGCATCCAGACTGCGCGCGAGCTCCCAGTAGGGCATCCCGTTCAGCACCCGCGGCGCCCGACGCAGGAGGATCCGGTCCACGCAGCGGAGCGCCGCGCGCGGGGCGATGTCGCGCAGACACGGGCGCACGACGGCGTGCAGGAACGCATCGTCCATAAACATCGCGTCCGCCCCCGCGAGCGTCGCGTCGTCAAGCGCGGCAGCCGTCCGCCCGGTCTCGTGAGGAGCTTCTCGCGCTCCTTCCAGGTGGAGTACGTCCGCATGAGGGAGAGGCGGTGCAGCCAGGCGTGCATGAACTCGGAGAGGCGCGAGGGGATTTGCGTCGCCAAGTCGAGTCTGCTCGCGAACGGGTCGGGGTCGCTGCGCCATGGGGCTGCGGCTGGGTGGGCGCAGCAGATGGGTGGTACAGGCTCGCGTAGTACCGCGACGCGAGCGCACCCACGGAGCGCTTGGTAGACTGCGCGAAGATGCAGACTACCCATGCTTGTGGAGACTTGTATGGGCAGCTCGGGAAGAACGGAGGGAGGACGCTGGCCGTGGTCACGAACAGCATGGAGACCGCGACGATCACGGTGGCCACCGTCGCCACGATGGGGTGCAGCGTCCACAGGAGGTCGAGGAGCCCAATGAAGAACAGCACCAGCGACGCTTGCAGGAGTATGGGCAGGCACATGATGATCTCGGGGACGCACCACTTGCGCAGGCCCTCGTACCGGTACTGTCGAATGCGGATGCTTTCGCGAGAGATATTGGAGGAGCCGGCTAGGTACTCGCGCAGCCACTGCTTGACGAGGAGCCCGAGCGACGCCGAAAGTAGACTGCAGACCAGGCTCGAGAACCACATCGTGTTCAGCCGCACTGCGAACGCCGTGGGGCGAAACGGGGACAGGGTGTTGGCATGGGTAGGGCTTGTGGAATTGACAAAGTTCTGGTTGACCGTGAAACTGTTCAGCTGCGCCGAGATTTGCGTGAGGATGGCGGTCACGGAGTCCTCCGGTTGCTGCTGGAGGAGCTGGTAGGCCTCGATGTTGAATGCCGTAAGCACAGCAGAGAACAGACCTGCCTGTTATAACCCGGGGAGAGCGAGGTTGGCTGGTCAGTGGGCGCCGCAGCACCAAGGGCGGTGGACAGCTCACGAATACGAGGAGCGTATCAATCTCCTCCTTCCAATCCTGGATCATATCCTCGTCGTAATCCCGCAGCGCTTTCGCACACGCCGCCCATGCCTCTGAACTGTCCCAGATCGAGGGGGTTTCTCGTTCGCCAGGTGCAGGACGCCGTCGGTGGGGATGATTCATCTGTGGGGACGGTGAGGTGACTCCCATGCATTGTATACGAACTAAATAGCCCCGGGACTCGAGTACAGCCTCACGTACTGTAGAACATCCGTTCCTTCTCTTGATGTGCTGTGCATCGGGTAAGTCCGAGTCTACAATCGTCCAGGGTCCTGTACTTGGGTGCCAACGTGAAGCACATACTAGCTTGGTCCTGAAACATACAGACGAGGCGGATTCAGCTTCGAGGACCGAGGGAGAAGATGTACACCCTCGTACAGTACACGGTAGTGTTACGTACTTGTAGTTGCAGTTGCAGTTATAGTTGAGTTGCATACCAGGTTGGTCGAGCGAAAGAAGACGTGAGGAAGCAAGCCATCATTGCACTGTCACTGCTACTGGATGTATACATGACCGACATACTAGACATGAGGAAGACCGACACACACGGACGTACGCGTAGCCCCCAATGGGCTCTGTACCGCGACGTGTTTCAAGATCATGCGCTCGGCAGACAACACGAAGATTGTGCGGGGCGACACTGTAAATGACGTCGTCAGCAATGATTCGCACGACGTCCAGATCGCAAAAGGGTAGGATCAGATAAAGCGGACTAGCCTGCCAAAGCAGACTGCCCGAAGGTAGCTGAGATAGGTTTCTGCAACGCAAGGAGATCCTTGCTAAAGCCAAATGCCTCAAACATCATACGAACGTACAAGGGTGGCAAGTACGCAAGCAACAGGAATTGACACTCACGGTTGGGACGGCCAGCGCGCGGAGTCATCGTATGATACATGATTCACGGTGACCTGATTTCCAGCCGCAACTAGGGCCGCAACGTGATGCTTGGGGAGTACGCAAGATGCAAGTCTAGTGGGAGATTGAGACCGATCGACATGCACAGGATGCTAGCCTTCCTCAGAGCGCGTGCGCTTGGTGGAGTCCAGATCGACCTCGGAGGATGCATTGCGCTTCTTATACGGTCCGCGTTTGCCTGAGAACCGTTTGAGTTACAAGGAGAACATCCACTAATCAAAAGAGAGGACGTACGTTTGACGGGCTTGGCCACCTCCAAGGGTGGGGCAGGCACAGCGAGGAGCTCATCGTCATGTCTGCTGAGCTTCTTCAACAGAGCGTCGTTCGCAGCGAGCAGATGCTGGGCACGGTGAATGCCTTGGAAATTGATCAGACTAAGTCAGCAGCCATTCAATGAACTACTCACCATGAGGCTGGCTGGGAGGGTATATGCGCGACATCCGCTCATGTACAGTTCTTGCGATGCTATAGGGACGTTGTCAAGGATCCATCGAGAGTACGACGCATGACTAAACACACCTCGGAGTGATCGCGCCATGGGCACAAGCAACGTCAACAACCGTCTCCCAAGATATAGGACGTACGCGATTTCGCATGCTCTTCTCAGCAGCCGGAACATGCGCAGCAACCAGAGCCAAGACGCGTGCTAAGAACGCGGCGGCATCGGCGGTGAGAGCCTGCAAACCAAGGGACGACTCGGAGAAGGCCATCTGGTCGTCTTCTTCGTCGGATGTCCTGGGTGAATGCGGCGTAGGAGAGGACTCGCCAGGGCCAGACACGGTGTCACCGGTATCGCGATGATGAAGGAGAACCTGACCTTTAGGAGATGCCAGCACGGACTCGGCGATGTGCTTGACCTCGTCCGACAGACTCCACTCCGGAACATGCACATCGCCAGCGAGGAGCGGCCAACGCGTCCAAGTGTCCCTCCGTTTACCATTACCAGGCACCCTACTGAGCACTGGACTGGTAGGACGCGACGAACCAACTTCTGACGAGAAGTACTCGGTAAGAGGAGGTTCCTCCGCCGCGTTGTCCTCCGGGTCGTCGTAGTCGGCTAACGGCACATCATCTAACGGGGCGGCGGAAGACAGCGAACCTTGGGTGAGGTGTGTGGCGAGGTCGGCCGTCGCGCTGGTTCTGAGAGCTCGCAACAGCGAAGAGTACTCTGTCAACTCGGCATGGAGGGCAGTGGGGACTTGAGGTCGTTTGGACTTCTTCGACATTGTGACAAGAGCAGGACAAGAGACACGCCGTCTGACACGGTGCGGCAGGCGCTGGGCTGGAGGTCAATCAGGGACCGTGGGAAGTTACGTCAGCAGAACTGTACAGTTGCCTCCGCCAGCCATATCCACGCGCCCGCGCCGCTGAGATCCGCCAGTCCACTCCATCACGAACCAAGTATGTCGCCGTCGTTGTCGCCGTTCATCTCGCAGAGCTAATCGTTGGCGCAGAATGAGAGAGAAGTGGAAGAAAAAGAGGTCTCGGAGACTCCGTCGCAAACGCAGAAAGATGCGGGCCCGTTCCAGTGCGTATTTCTCGTCGTATTTCCCCGCATTGACTCTCACACGACACCTCTCTCGCAGAGTAATCGCCAACTCGGCTACTAGGCTTGCAAAATAGGGATGTCATGCCACTTCATGCGGAGGCGCGTCATGAGCAATCTATGCCATACTCTTCGACGTCGGGAGAGTCATGCCATCTCAGTCGCATCGCCTTAGTGCTGCGCGCCTCAAGTCCCGGGGAGTGTGGCGTCTCGACTAGGTCACGACGTCGGGGCAGCTGTGAGGCATTGTAACAACACGAACTCATGCATGTCACTTGTATTGCAATGTACTACTTGGCCGACATCATATTATGTGTGTCCCAAGCATCTGCTGCTGCTGCTGGCCACAGAAAGCTGTGAGTTCTCCGGTGGGTGTCGCGATTGACCGTGGGTACTAAGTGCACGCTCTTTACTTCATGGACGGGCAGTGCTCGCAGTCGAGGCGATAGTTCTCTCGTCGGGAAGTCGTGCCCACCGCAGAGCTCCACAGGCTGTCGGTTTTACTTCACGGTCAGCATCGAAGTGAGACTGCGGGAGGTCACTTGAAGCACTGCCCAACGCTACGGGCAACCTTGCTCCAACTCATATATATACATAGGTGCGACTTCCCTGAGTTTGTTCTGGCACGATTCACGATGCGCGTTGTCTTCCTCTCCAAGAACCCCTGCAACTCGGCGGTGGTGGACTCCGCGAACGGTACACTGCTGTTCCAAATCACGACACCCGGTTTCAGGAAGCGCAGGACAACGATGTATGACCAGCATGGCAACATCGTCGGGGTCTACCAGCGTCGCTTTTGGAAGTCTGACAAGATCACTCTTCGTGGGCAGACTAGGTCGTTGTCCGAGTGGATGCCCAGACGTTTCTCGTGGTGCGTGTACGGTCGTGTCTATGTATCCGGGTAGACTGACATAGAAGCACCTTGGCTGGTGATCCTTCCGACGCAGTTATGGCTCTCGCCGGCTCTTTGCTCCCGATGGTCGCATCTACACCTGGAAGAAGAAGTTTTGGCGGAACTCCTTCGAGGTGAGTGTCGTTCCAACAAAAATGCCTCGTGTTGTCTTGACGCGAGCTGGCCATTCAAGCTGGTAGATCGTCACACGAAGCGAGTCGTAGCCAAGGCGCAACGCAAGCGCCAGGGCACCTCCGGACTCGTTTCGAAGCGCAGGATGGCTATCGACCTCTCGCCCGATGTAGTCCATATGGTTGACGCGATTGTGTTCTCCTTCGCGTTGTGGGACCGGCTGCGCCGTCAGGACGCTGCCAGTGCCAATGGCGTCGCTGCATCTAGCTAGCAAGAACGGACTGCCTCGCAATTCGTTGTGTCCACACACTGTAAGAGACTTCGTATATTCGCATTACACTCAAATTGTTGCTGCTGGTTTGAGAATTTGAGCTTTACCCAGTGCCTGCGTTCGAAACCAGCTTGCGCGCCGCGCATCCACACTCGCCGTTCGCACATGCATTGTCGTCCATACTTCGAGTTCGCTGAATTCCGCCTCTGCATTGGCTTCCTTCTTTACCGCGACGTCGCACAACCCGAACCGCCAAGGTCGAAGGCACGCGCAAGAAGGCTAAACTTGGAACACCTACCCACGCTGTAGGCCACAGGCCCGAACTCACCGCATCACCACAACGCACGTTCGTCCCCGCCGCCACCTGCAGGGGAATCCTCCAGCCCGGAAGCGTACGTGCGAGGTTCTTCCACCTATGAAGAGCGTACGTTGAACGGCCACCATCAATCACCCGTCTGCACCCCTGGACGTGAACTCAAACGCGTCTGCTCTGGTCCCTCTGGTGCTCAGCGACGCATTCTAGATCCATATGAACTGCCCCCAGCCAGGGGCACCATCAGCGGGGGCTTCTCGCGACATCGCAGGGAAGATGTGCGTTAGATCGTGCTGGACGAACGGGCGCGGATGGGGCGAGCTTATAACGCGAAGTGTTCCCTCGAGCGAGGATCCGTGAGTCTCTCTGGGACCCCCTACCTCCACGACGATGCGCTCGTTCCTCCTCCTTGGGACCGCCGTCGGGTTCGCGTGCACGGCCTACGCCGCCATCGCACAGAGCTTCCTGCCTCCGGCGGCGTCGCCCGAGTCCTCGTCTGCGAACTACACGGGCCAGACGAACGGAACGCTCTCCAATGGGCCGGTCGTGCAGGGGAAGGCCTTCGACCGCTTCATCCAGATCTGGATCGAGAACACTGACTGTGAGTGCGATCCCAATCGTGCTGCGTGCCAGCAGCCTGAGGTAGCGAAGTCTCACGCGTATGATTTCGAGACAGTCGCGACCGCCGCATCGTCGCCGGTGTTCCAAGCCCTGAGCAAGGAGGGCATCCTGTTGGAGTCGTTCTATGCTTTGACGCACCCATCGGAACCCAACTACATCGCTGCCGTCGGCGGTGACTTCTTTGGTGCTGCGGATGATGATTTCTGTGAGTGTGATATCCATTCTGGCTGGCTGATCGATTCCTGAGTCCGTCCCAGATCACATCCCTCAGAACATCTCGACGGTGGTGGATCTGCTCGAGGCAAAGAACATATCATGGGCTACATGTGAGTAGTTTCGTCGACTCGATATGGATATATGCTGAATCTTGTCTCCGCAGATCAAGAGAACATGCCCTATGATGCGTTTACTGTGAGTCCACTGCTGCTTATGGCAGTCGACGTGAATTGACCCTCATCTCAGGGTTTCAACTTCACCCAAAACGACTATCTGAGTGCGTCTCACGTTTGCGGGACTTCGCGGATGTCCTGACATACGTGCATAGCCGGAAACGGGACGTACACCTACTACGTGCGCAAGCACAACGGCCTCATCATCTTCGACTCCGTCACGAACGTCACCGACCGTGCTCTGCGCGTCCGCAATTGTGGGTTTTCCTCTGTGTGGCCCTCCGAAGTCGAAACCCGAAATGCTGACGCTCTTCCCCAGTTAACGACTTTGCCAACGATGTGAAGGCTAATGAGATTCCCCAATGGAACTTCATCACTCCCAACCTTGTCAATGATGTGCGTCCCTGGCGAACCCTATCGTTCCTTCCCGACTTTGGCTGATATCGAGATCAGGGCCACGACACCACGATCGACTTCGTCGGCGATTGGCTCAACTACTGGCTCATCCCGCTCCTCAACGACACGAAGTTCAACGACAACCGCACTATCATCCTGCTGACCTTCGACGAGAACGAGAGTGAGCCCGTGTCCATCTCGATGTTCCTATCCCAGCCCAGTGTGCTGATACGCATTCGTAGCTACCTCAATTAACAACAGGATCTACACCCTTGTGCTTGGGGGCGGGGTCCCCGAGAAGCTGCGCGGCACGACTGACTCGACGTTCTACACGCACTACTCGGCGCTCTCAAGCGTGGAAGCGAACTGGGGGCTCCAGTCGCTCGGCCGCGGGGACACGAACGCGACATTGAACAACGTCTTCGACTTCGTCGCCAACGTCACTGGGTGGAAGAACAACGGCATCTCGGGCAACTCTTCGAGCATCCGTACGTCCTCCTTGGTCACCTGTGCAACGCTGAGTCCCGTATCCCTCGCTTACCTTGGGCCCACACAGCGCTACTGAACATAACCGGCACCATCCCCGGACCTCTGAACGTGGAGCACTACATTCCCTTCGCCGCCCCGAACACCTCCGCAGTAGGCGCGGGCGGCCAGGGCGTCTTCGTCGCACAGGGCCTCAACACGTCCCTCAGCGCCGCGTCGCTCCCGACCCCGGCCAACCTCACCGCGCAAGGGCAGAGCAACCCGTGGGGCACGGACCCGGGCATCAACTACGCCAACGGCACGAAGGTGATCGCGTCTCCGACGGCGTCATCGACTAGTCCTGGCGGGAACGGGAGCGGGGGCAGCAATGCGGCGATCGGGGCGCGTGCGGGTGCGGAGGCGGCTTTGTTGGTTGGGCTTGGTCTCGCGTTCGGGGTTGCGGTGGTGTTGTAAGAATCGGTACTGTACTTACTGAGGTGGGAGAGCGCTGGGCTTTGTGATGGGTAGTGCTTCAATGGTTGTATGAACGAAACGCAAAATGGTCGAAGCGTCGATCAGGTATATATGACTCTGCAGGGTTATGAGACTACATACATATCTCCTGGAACCGTCAAGCTCCTCCCCCTCCTCCTCCATGTGTTGTGGCGGTGTACCACCAACTCAGGGGCGCATCATGCCAGACTGGTACTTGATCCTAGACTTGCTTCTGCCTCACATCCAGCTCTTCCCCTTCTAATATGCACGAGGCTACAGGATGTCGCCGCTTAGGTCAGTGTTTATCACTACTCGCTTGATTTCCGTAATCTAACGCAGCTGTATCCGCAGTAACCTCCAAACGTGTGGCTGCAGGCGTCCCATTCTCCGTCATTGAACAGTGCCTGCGACATCCTCGCATTGTGTCGCTGTCGTTCGCAGAGAACTCCGACTGGACCTCATTGGCATATCGTCCTACGCCCCACCCATCTGACAAGCCCTATCCGAATGCACTCCAACGACTCTCCTACACCTCCTATCCTTGAGATATTACACGCGCGCACTACACGGACCACGACAGTTGCGAGGAGGACGCCGTCGAGGCCAGTCATCTGTGTCCCCTCATTCTTGGGATGCACATGTCGGCAGAGTCACTATCGTTCCCCATCGAGCTCGCTCCTCTCGCCCGTTTGACAGAGCTCCAGAGAGCTCCCCTGGCCACGTCTCAGAGATCTGACGCTCACTGGTCGATACTCACATGCTTCGCAAGCTTCCTCGATATCGTCGCTTGTAGGTTCTATGCGTCAACCGCGCTCCATATCTATACAAGTGGCTCAGCTTGCGAATCGGAAATGCCCCCGGCCAACGCTTCTCGAGCAACACCAGCTGCGATCAACCGACATGCACGGTCTGGAGCGTCTCACCCTGGCCTATCCAAACCCGGAAGACGCCATCTTCTCGGTCGCAGGACTGTCGCTGAAACACCTCTCTCCGCGACTACCCCCGTCACTATGTCAGAACGCTGGTCGCGCACAGGTACGAAATGCAAGGGCTGGCTATGCCAATCCTGTCGTCGTCCGAGTGCTTGCGGGTCCTCTCCCGCATGTCGATGCCACGCCTAGAGCATCTCGAGCTTGTTTACGAAGCGGACGGTCTTGAGGAAGATCTCCTCGTCCATGTCGCCTCTATGTACCCCCATCTACAGTCCTTCGAGTTGCACCAGTACAGAAGCGCGTCTCATGGCTCTGTCGCACTCCGATTCGTGAGTCTTCTACGGTGTTTATGCGATATACTCAGAGGCTCAGTATGCTGACGATCGGCCTATGTAGGACCGCGTTTCTGAAATCTTGTCGTTGGTAAAGACACTGCGCGCCGTCTATCTCAATCTGGACTACAAACACGAGGACAACATGATGTTCGACCCAGACATATGCGACTGTGAATATGAACACGACCAGGACTGCTTGCGATGGCCGTCTTCCACGGTGCTGGAGCGGTACGGCAGCGCGCTCCTTACCGGCATGGAACGACTTGGGAGATGCCCAGTGCTCGAGGGATTGTATCTGCTCTACTTCGACGAAGAATACGACGACGGACAACATCGCTGGGTGCGGTTTCTCCCTTCACGCTACCCGGGGACGGCGGCAGAGCGCGTTGATTGGGATGAGGACGAGCAGCGCCTGTACGTCGTCCCACTTCTCTATGGTCGGGGTCTTGGCCTGTTGCGCTGCGCATAGCATGACCGCTTGCTGACTATGATGCCTCGTCTTCATCCCTAGTGACTCCCCGCCTCCGTACGACCCGCCGATGCCGACACGGCGCATCGTAAAGCATAACGATTGACGGTGGGTTGTGGAATCGCATCCTACGCTCTACCCGTGTTGTCTCCGATGTTTGCACAGTATCGAGTGCACACTTCTGCGCCGGTAGACACTGCGATCCGTAGCTGGCGAGGAGGATCGGGAGAGGGCGGGAGCACGCCCGACGAGAGCGCTAGCGATGCGCATTTGGACGGTGAAATATCCCAGTGTAAGGTCAAAGATAGAAAGTTGGAACCTATTTCATACATACAGTATTTGTACAACAATGAGTCCAAATGGTACACTACGAGGTCGGATGGTACATCACCGGTATAAGGGTATCTGAAACCGAAACATATTGTACAAGCTCACATGCACTTCTCGGAAGGAGGTATCGCACTGGTTCAATATCCCCCACCCACACCAGGACCACTGGCGGCAAATGCAGCACTAGTAACCGCAGCGTTCTGCGACGCCGTGGCCGAGACGCGACGCTCACACTCGCATATCATGAACGCGAGTATGACGGCGTCGAGATAGGGCACCAGTTCTTCGTGCACGTTGATGCCCACTCGCCGCTTCGAGAACACGCCAAAGCTCCTGTGATGCGTCGCTGCTGCGACCGTGTTGGTCTGGGTATCCAGTAGCTGGGAGAACGCGGATTTAGTGGAAACGAGCTCGGAAATGCCGGGTGGGTATGCTCACCTTGTAGCTGCTGTTGAACAAATTCGGCTTCCACACGTAGGTACGTCCGTTCTGGATATACAGCACGCGGTTACTGTGAGATCGCCACAACGTCAGTAAACCACCCATTGTCGGCGTTTCGGGGGTTCGAGGCGCAGACGCACTTCGACAACCACGACTTCTTCGGTAGCCATTGCGAGACAAGTCGGGTCTCCCCGTGGAAGGTGATCCTGTCCTTGCCCCAGCGGTGTTCATATGTGGCGACCACGTTCTTGTCGGCGTCACGGATGGTCGTGATCTGTGTGCCGAACTTGAACGGCGTCGACATTTGATAGAGGGTCTGGCCCGTCGAGTCGTTGACGACAGCGGAGTTAAGTGGATCGTCTGAGGTGAAGCTGACGTTCAGGGTAAGCGACATGATAACTGGGAGAAGGTGGTGGCAGCAGTCCAAAAGAAAACAACAGGGCCTTTAATACATAGTGTTGTGTGGTCCGAGGCGGTTCTTCGTCTGACAAGCGGCGGGGGCACAGCCTCGTTCACAGGCGCATCCCCGCGCAGTCCACCTGCGAAAACTTGACATATCGCCATCCTGGGAAGTCATGGGGGAGACAGTGATCCAGGAACGGCAGCAAGAGGAAGCACAGCAAAGATCCAGATGCCAGTTTGGAGGTCAGGTGTGCACCGTATGTGCCACAGATCGATATACTAGCTAGTGGCATTGCGCCTGTTCGATAGTACGCTGTTGTGCTGTAGTCCAGGCCGCAGCTATCGATGAGTATTAGGCTGACTGAGCTGAAGTCGGAGTCAAGGTTAGTACTATCTGCACGCCGGAGCGAGGCAACGTCTGGCGATGATGAGCGGCAGTTGCCGCAAAATCAGCCACGCACTCCGAGAGGGACGATACGAGCGAGGATCCGGATCGAGGTGAATCGAGCTGTAAGATCATGGCTTGAGGGAGGAGAGGAGCATCCCGCGATACGATTTTCTTGCTGACATGCCACTACTCAGGCGTAGCATAGTAGAAAAAGCTGTCTTCAGTCTGAGCACAGTGACCTGCCGGCAGTATGCCATAAGGTGTAATTTCCTGTCGATACGATGAGATCAGCTGCGACAGCGTGACCACTGCTGCGCTCCGAGTGTCAACTCTCAACCACAGCCAGCGCGCCCTAGAGTTTAGGCTTGACAACCAGTTCCAGCTCTCCGCGCCTGAGCATCTCCTTGGCCCGCTCGCGTACCACACGCCGGAGGAGCTTTCCGCTCGCGTTCTTCGGCACTGTGTCAACGAACTGTATGCCAGCGAGCCGCTTGTACGCCGTCTTGTGATTCGAGACGTGCTGGACGCGTTGTTCACAGTTAGCCAAGGTGAGCTCGAGCTAAACTCTCATCTCACCTTCATGATCGCTTCTTTCGTCCTCGATGTCTCCTCTGGGCTGCCCTGTACGAGCTGCTGGGCACTCGGCGACAGAACCACGAAGGCGAACGGCAACTCGCCGCTGTAATCATCTGGGATGCCGATGACACAGACGTCGGCTACGTCGGGATGGTCGAGCAAGTGGCCCTCGAGTTCGGATGGGGCGACCTGGAAGCCGCGTACTTTGATGAGCTCCTTGATGCGATCGACGACGAAGACTTCATTTCGTTCGTTTATCACGATTTCGTCTCCGGTGCGGATCCATCTGTTCATTCATGAGACAACTCATACAGTTTGCGTGGCAGCAAGCGAGACATACCCGTTGACGAAGGTCTCTGCCGTCCTGTCAACGAATAGATTTTCATACTAAGACTTGGCCCTTGAACGCATTCGATACGAAGAAGAACTCACGCAGTCGGGTTGTTCAAGTACCCAAGGGACGCGGACGGGGTGCGTAGATGGAGCTCTCCGGGCTCGTTGTAACCAGCCAGCGATCCGTCCGCCTTCACGAGTCGCGCGACGATGCCCGGCAGAAATACACCCGCGCTCCCTGGCGTGCCTATCTTGCGATCGCGTTGGCTGACTGAGATTCCGGTCGCAGTTTCAGTCATGCCTACATATTGTTCATGGGTGACGGTCACTGCCAGTTTGAATGCGAGGGGACGAACCATATCCTTGGCCTATAGCGCAATGGGGGAGTATGTGCACGAGGTTCTCCTGCAGTTCGGCACTGAGCGGGGCGCCGCCACATTGAAGGAAATAGACCGATCTCAAGTCGTAGTTCTTCACGATGGGACTCTGGGTGAGAGTAAGATGGTGGTTCTTACCAGGTGACGCCGCTCGCTGAGTATGCGAGCGCATACCTTGCAAAGTAGAAGGACCTGAGGAGGTACGACACTATAATTTGGGAGTGAGGCCGGGCTCGGTGTCCATAGCAGGGAAGCATACCAAAGATGAGTGACTCGATACTGCTGAACGCTCTGCAACATCCGCTTAAGATTGAACTTGGGAGATACGACGACCGTGCTCTACAACATCTCGACGTCAGTGTGTCGTAGTGATGTCAATAGCTGAACCCGTGGCGACAACCTACGCCGAAGAATATGCTCCCAAAAAGGAGTTTATGCATCCCATACGCATCTGGTCAAGCACGGTCACGTCACAGTCTGTTCTAAGGCGTGGCCACTCACGGTGAAACGGGATAACTGTGCAACTTTGTCAGCATCGCACTTCGAGCTTCGACCAGACAGGGTGCAAGGCAACGTACTGGCGAGAGATATGCTTCCAGGCCGGTAGAGTTTGCGCCCCATGGGCACAGTTTCGTCGTTCAATTGCAAGTGATGCGCGATCTGCACAACGTTCACGTTGATGCTGTAATGCGGGATCATGACAGCCTGCGATGCAAGTCAGCCTTCAGAAGATGACGGTGAACAGGCGGGAGTGCAAGACCTTGGGTTTCCCAGTGGTACCGCTCGACAGTAGCAGCAACGCGAGCTTCTTCCTCGCCTCGCCAGGCCCGAGCTTCAGCGGCGTGAACTGCTGCACCTGCCCCAGCCCGAACTCAACGAGATCCTGAATGCTGTGGCTGGGCCAATCTGTTACGGGCTCGAATAGCACGATATGATCGGAAGGTATCCCAACCGCCTGCGCTCCCTTGAGGGCAACATGTAGCATCGACGGATGCACAATGAGCATGCGAGCCTTGACCAGTTGCAGCTGGTACGTCAGTTCATCTGCGGTGTACATGGGGTTTGAGGTGCTGTGCGTGTCAAGAGGTCTTAGGAGCAGATTGAGGTACAACAGGTTCGCGGCTTACGAGACGATCCCGCCCAGCTTCTGCACGGCCCTATGACAGGGTTTTCAGCGATGTCAATCGAGCTGCTTGGCTGGTCAGGTCAGCTAAGACACACCATAACGCAACGATGTAATCTTCAAGCAGTCTCAGCAGGTACCAACGGAGACATACGTTAAACTGCTCACCGACATGATTCGGACTGAAGATGCATACTGTCGCAAGAGCGAGTCAGGACGAACAAAAATGCGTATGTCAGACGACGCTCACCGACGTCGTCGCATCCTACGCACGTACACGTGTCGCATATCAGCGAACACGTCAAGCTTGGACCTCAAGTCATGCGCACGAACCGATGTTCCAGCGAATCTTCAGCGCGTTGGCCAGACCATGTATGCGAGCACGTAACTAGGAACAAGCCAATCGACGTCAGCACGATACCACTGCATTGATTGTGAATCATTCATAGACTGACCTCGTCGGACCCGATTGCCCTCCCAGTCGCCTCCTCAATGAGGACGGGACGCTGTTCGAACCATCGCGGACGCGTTGGATGCTGTCCATCCAGGATGAACTGCTCAATGGTCAAGTCGTCCTGTACCGGAGGCATCGGGCCTCCGGCGCTGTGGATCTCAGTCATGTTGGTGATTAGTAGCGGGCGCGACGCTTGGCTAAGGACCGTGGACCCCAAGATGGGGACAGCACGGGACCACTGGAAAGAAACATGAAGTATTTATGTGCGAACGAAGCGCGAGAAGCCTGCATGTTTGCTGCGCGGTAATACCACGCAAAACCCGGGCCGGGCCTTTCACCGGGTGTGGAGAACTCGTGAAGTCCTGGGCGAGTGGTTTGCTTTGGCGGAATCGGTCAGGCATGCACCATGCTGACATCGGCTTGAAGCCGTCGCCGCTCGTGAGAGCAGTTACGACACACAAGCAAGACCGCGAGAGAGCGAGCGGCGCGCAAGTTGTACCAGGTGACAGTTACCGCTGGGTGCGCTCTACCCAGGCGAAGTATATCAGCTTCGTGGAACGCGAACAGCAAACTGTCGATGAGATATCACATCAGTACCACCGCGGGGGGATTGTAAGAGTGCATCACTTGAACGGGTCGTCGATATCCATCTTCGCCGCACGGCTCTGGCTAAAGCCACTCCGCTCGAGTCCCTCAAACTTCTTCTCGAAGTTGAAGGGCGCGCTCTATCTGCCTACGGAGGAAAGAAGGATTGGGGAAGCTCGGTACTTTCAGCCAGATCGTTCAGTATGAATGCTCGGAAGCTTCGATTGTTTGCGGATAGAGGATGAGCACGAGTACACTTGCAATTCAGATGTTGCGCAAGTTAAGTTGTATCAGACCGAGCAGAGATTCGACACGGGAATACGGGGAGGAAATTGGGAGCAAGACTGAGCAACTCGAGCCTGAGCTGGGATCCGGCGGGAGTGTGTGGGCGCTAGTCCCACTAATAATAATGAAGATTGTAGTGGGCTAAGCAAACAGTTAATCACCATTGTTATTGTTACGGCGTGTGAAAGCAGTTCGGATAGTTGGCAATGGAAGTGAACGTCAACAACAACAACAACTTGAACTCGACCTCGACGATCCTCCTCCCGTCCACGTCCGAGTGGTGGACCATATCTACTTACTGCCATTCTTCTGCGGCGACACGGCTGAAGTCCGGATATCTACTTGCGACAATCCTCGGGCGTCCAGGCCGGATCCAAGGACAGCATCGCCCTGTCATTTCTTCGATCCTGCGGCACGCATACCGCGGCGAGTGCGAGCGGACATCTCGACAACATCCTATCTTCTAACGACCAACACACGGCCTCTCAGGCCCAATGGCGACGCAGCTTGACGTCTTCCCTCATGCGCACATTCCCTTTCCTAGCTATCGCGGAGACAATGACGATGACGACGGCGCTGTCTACGAGCACGAGGAGGCGCAGGCGACACCGCGCTTCAGCCACTTGCTTACGTCCGTCCTGGGCTCTCCATTCCTAACGACCTCGGACCTTCCAGGCGACTCAGACACAGCGTATGCGCCTAGCATACCGCTTGACAGGATGGACGAGGACGCTGATATGGACATGGAGACCGTGGACGGTGCGTTTGCATATGTACCCCGCTCTTTGACTGTCACCCGCCCCACGTCCCCCACACCAAGCTTCCGGACGGATACGTTCTCCATCGTGAATTGGAACCCCGAGATGTACAATCTGATGCTTCCGAGCAATGGCGACGGGACCCCTCGTTGCTCGATGGCGTTCCTCCAGGCCGGCCGGCGCACCATCTCTGGCTACCCCAGCAGCCAGTGGCCCCGGATCACTACCCCGTCCCCGTCCCCGATCAAGGTGTCAAGGAGCTTGACGATCGGGATGGGGTTCCTTCCCAGAATATGGGATGCGTTGCGGGACGGCTCGCCGAGCAAACGCTCTCGCCGACGCCCTGCCATCCCGTCGTGGCAAGACACCGAGTTGGAGTACCATTCAGACGGGTCTATCGACTATACCAACATGATGCCACTGGACGGCGAGGAGGGCGAGCTCATTGACGACGAGGCTTGCTTTATCGACGTGCGCGCCATAACGGGCATGGACATCGTCTCGCATTTACCGCTCGAGCTCGCTCTGTATTTACTGTCTTTCTTGGATCTGCCGTCTATCCTGGCGTGCCTGCGGGTGTCGAGGTAAGCACCGGTATCTTCCTTTCTATATGCCAGTGGCTGACATCTTGCAGGAATTGGAATCATCTCGCACTCGACAACTCAATATGGCGTACGCTCTTCTCTTTGCGTGAGGTCGATGGATGGCGGGTCGATTTTCGCAGAGCTCAGCGCGGGAGCTCCTCGTCGCTCAGGATGCCCCTTTCTATGATGCCAGCGCCACTAGAGCTTAATTGGTATTACCTCTATCGGAACCGACGGGAACTCGACCGTCGCTGGTCCAACTACCCCGGCGCCGGGCTGAGCGCGGACTTGAGTGACGACGCCGTTGTAGAGGAGAAGGAGGTCACCAAGGCCTGGGAGCCTAAGGTCATGCGGATCAGTGGACATGGTGATAGGTGAGTCGGAGTATGGGCACGTCCAGACTGGCCACTCTGACATTCACCACAGCGTGTACTGCCTGGAATTCGACTCGTCTCGGATCATCACCGGGTCTCGCGACCGCACAATCAAGGTCTGGAGTCTGAAGACAGGAAAGTGCCTCGCGACGTTCGCGGGGCACCGGGGCAGCGTCCTGTGTCTCAAGTTCGACCGTGACTGGGACATCTTGGATAGCGACGCCATGGACACTGGCAGCCTTGCACCACGCAAGGGGTTTATGGTCAGCGGATCCAGCGACTGCACTGTATGTGTCTGGGATCTGTGGGCCATTCCTATACCTGGCGGAGAGCCAAGGATTACAGCGGAGATCAAGGCTGTGCTCCCAGCGCATAGCGGCGGAGTTCTCGATCTTAGGATAGACTCGCGCTGGATAGTCAGCTGGTATGTCACCCTCGTCGCCATGACTGCTCAGGATGAGGCTGATTTCTTGCGCTCTAGTTCCAAGGACGCGCTGATTCGTGTATGGGATCGCGAGACGCTCAGCCTGCACTGCACGTTGCGCGGTCATGAAGGGCCCGTGAATGCCGTGGGGCTGCAGGGGAATAGAGTGGTGAGCGCGAGCGGCGACGGGAAGATGATTCTTTGGGATGTCATGACCGGGGCGCGCGTGCGGACGTTCGACGGCCATGACCGCGGTCTCGCATGCATCGAGTTCAAGGTGTGTCTGCTCTCCGTGCGCATTCCCGACAGCCTTCTGACCCCCGCGGGTAGGAGGATGTCATTGTCTCTGGCTCGAACGACTGCAAGATCAAGGTGTGGGACGCCAATACCGGCGCATGCACGCGGACGTTGACAGGACACGAGTTCCTCGTCCGGGCGCTGTCGTTCGACCCGCACAGCGGACGGCTGGTGAGCGGGAGCTACGACAAGACGGTGAAGGTGTGGGACCTGCGCTCGGGCAAGATGGTGCGCGAGTTCCGCGGGTGCCATGCGAGCCACATCTTCGACGTCAAGTTTGACCACTGTCGAATCGTGAGGTGCGTGTTGTGCAGTCGGCGTGGTTTTGGGGACGGTGGGGCTGACGGAAGCTGTTTGCGTTCTGCCCACAGCACGTCGCATGATAGAAAGATTGTCGTGCTGGACTTCTCGGAGGGACTGGACACGTCGCTGTTCGTCTGAACGTGGTGTCTGCTCAGCACAAGATCCGGCAGTTGTCAGAGACGACGCTGACATCGGGAGAAAGACAACACTCAAGATACGCCCAGCGGTTCTACCGTATTACTATCACCGCCTAATGGACACCCCTACATTCGTTCGTTCGGATTGCCTCCGTCCTCATCTCTCTTTCCTTATTCTCTGTATATCTTGCCTTCTATCTGATCTCGACTCATCTTGTTGCATCTTGTTTTCTCCGTGTATACCGCTCATCTCTCACCTCGCCCCCCTCTGTGGATTGGATTTCTTGTCTATCTCTCTGCGTTACTTTCGTCCATGTCCTCTTCGCACCACACACGATACCCCCTGCATCGTCTCTCATATCATTGCGCTCAGCATCTCTCCCTCGTTGGTATTTATGTATGTCGCCCGGATAGGCAGCGGACTGTTGTTTTGTACGTTCGAGTCGATCTGTCTCCTGTCAGTGTATTGCGCTCCGTCGTTAGCGTCCGTCCAACATCTGTACCATTATACGGATACGAACTACCCTCTGGGATATCCACCTCCTTTCCTTCTCACTCTTTGGACTCGCTTTGCTCGTCAGTGCCAGCGTCCGTGCACGCTGACAGTGACTGTTCCGAGGGAGTTGGTCAGGTGTTCGTTGTCGCACGTCCAGCGCCCCGATGGTCGCTTCTCCTTCTCGGGTTCTAACTTTGCGCGCGATGCCGTACTGACGTAGAAGCTTTCAGGTGCACATCAGGTCAACGGCCTTCCCGCAGAGCATATCTGTGGCTCGGGGAGGTTGGGCAGTCCGTTCGGTGTACCGAGGTGCGTATCACCTACTCTCATCTGTATCTGAATGAGCTCACCGACCGAGGACGACCAACTCGGGGCCACATCAATCAGTACACTGCCGTTGCGCATGATCAAGTCAGTCGCAGGACAGCTCGAGGTGCTCGCCGGTATTCAGACAGTGCAGTACGCGTCGACCGGTGACAGACAAGGCGTGGGACTGGGAGCATCGTGCCGAGGTACGTTTGCGCTACTGCCCTGTTGCCGCGGTGCTCACAGGGGTCCCCGGCCCGCAGGCAGAATGGTCACCAGCAGGAAACTCCCAGTCGAAAGCCACAGTGCGGGTGGTATCCCCGCGATCCCCATGTTGACGTTGAACACTGCGCCGAGGGCCGACCTCGGTGCCGACGGCGACGGGATTCTCTGCCTTCTCCCGCCGCAGGGGTGCTTGGCGCGGACGGTGGCGTATACTCATATGCCTCCCCTCGGTGCCGAGGAGCTGCTGGGGATCATCGACTTCAGCGGGGAGGCCGGGGAGGGCGACCGTGGACATCACGGTGAGCATCTGGAGACTGGTGAGCATCGTCATACACGAGTGTACTTACACAATGGATTCCCTCCTTTCGTTGTCGGGTATACGGCCGTTCCTGGCTCAGCCCCGACTAGCCCCGATCATGCGACGCAATGTGGGGAAGGGCAATTTCGATCGATCAGCGAGCGGGGTACTCTGCATACTTGTCTCATGACTCTGAGCTATCTGCATAGGCGGGATGTGCGTTGGAACTTGGATCCGTCCTGCGACGAGTAGTTTGATACGAATTGTACTTTGTGCACCGGTAATAGTGTCTCGGCGGCGCAATGGCTCGCAAGCAGCGAGACTGTACACCTGCCACCCGTCGCGCCAAAGTTCGCTAAGGAAGGACGGGTATGTCTGAATCCAATCACTGCGTCGCTGCGTTTCCTTCTCTAGCGAGTCGCGTATAGCGTCAAGATCAACGTTTCTCCCCTGCATTGCGCGCCCGCAGCTTGGTAAATAGGATCACATGGGGATTCGCACTTGCGCCGTCGCACGCGTGAGAGGCTAAGCTTCCTGGGTATCGGTATATATACTCCTTTCCGCCCCGACCTCAGCGTGACCACCTCCCCCCGTCCCTGTCCCCGAACCTGCCAGCTTGGGAGCTGTTCGTCGAAGCACAACACCCCATTTGCAACCGTACAACCTATCCCTGCCCCGAGATAACTTGAAGACACACCCCAGCGATGACGGAAATTCATGCGGACGGCGGACCCATCCCACACATCCCGGACGATCTGACCATCCCCCAGTTCATCCTGGACGTGCACCATCCTGCGCGCCCAACGCTGAAGAAGCCCCAGCCATGGCTCATTGAAGAACTGACCGGGCGGGAGGTCTGCTCTGACGAGGTGAGTGCTCACACCCATCGCGTCCTGCGAGTCCGAGGGTCGTCGGAAGAGGGCTGAGCGAGTGCGGGCTTTGTGGCGGACGCGTCTAGCTGCGCGCACGGACGTTTGGCCTCGCGAACGCGCTGAAAGAGCGTTGGAACATCGGTGCGTCGCGTTCTCGAATGCGTAGCAAGCGACTGTGCTGACGCGTGCGGTCTTTGGCAGGCGAAGACGACGTCGGTGCGTGGAGTGTTGCGGTCTACTGAGCGCGTCGCTCGCACTGGCGCAGGCGCAGGATGCTGACGGAACGCGCGCAGTGTGTATCTTTGGCCCAAATCATATCGGTAGGTCCGCTCGCCCGCTGCTCGGTGTCCTCGTCTACGGTCTCGGGGTGAGTGTGAGGAGGTTGGCAGATTGGGTTTGTGCGCGGGCTGCAGTCCCGGATCTCGGAAACCAGCAGAGTTCTCGCGTATCGCGCGTCCGACCGTCCGTTCGCGAAGCCTGGAAGTCTTCGCGCCCTGACGGGCTCTGTCTATCAGGGAGGCGTGCGCGAAGGTTCCCTGGCGTCCGAACAGGAGCTCATCCAATCTGGAGACGGGGAGGTGCACGGATCGAGTGCACGTCCTGCCGTGTAGGCTCGTTTCGCGACGGCTGTCCGAGCCTTCGCGTGCTTGCGACGCGGGCTTCCGCATGGCGTAGCTCCTTCTCAGCTCTTCGGGAGCAGCATCGTTTCGTACACTCAGGAGTCGGCAGAGAACGTGCTTGCGCAGGATGCCCTCCCTGAACTCGTCTTCGCGCCTCCTCCCCCTCATCGCTGTTTGCCACCGCTGTTCACGGATACTGACGGGATCTCGCAGATTACCCGGTCGCGATATGGTACGTTCCGCGCCGCTTTACCCACCTCAGCCTTCTGCTCCTCGCTCGATGAGATGCAAGTCTGACACGGTTCACTCAATCTCCCCCGCACAGGGCCGTGCACCGGTTAGGCGGTATCATCACGTACGTCCACCTCCCTACCACCTTCTCTTACTGCGACGCTAAACTGCGCGCGGCACTGCAGAGGCGCGAACCCCGCGTACACTGCGGAGGAGCTCGAGTACCAGCTGAGCGCGACCAAGGCGCGCGTGCTCATCACGCACGCCGGCTCGCTGTCGGTCGCGCTCACCGCTGCGAAGAAGGCGGGCGTCCCGCCGGAGCGTGTGGTGGTGTTCGATGCGGCCGAGGGCGCGAGCAACACCACTGTGCATGAGCTGGTCGAGGAGGGGCTCTCGCAGCCGCAGAGGTTCGTCGAGCGGAGGCTGGCCCCTGGAGAGGGCAAGAAGAAGCTTGCGTTTTTGAGCTTTAGCAGCGGGACGACGGGCAGGCCGAAGGTATATGCTTCTGAGTCCGTGCTACAGTGCGAAACTGACCACGTCGACGTGTTGCAGGCGGTGATGATCCCGCACTATTCGCTGCTTGCGAATGTCATCCAGATGGCGCACTACACGAACGCGAAGGACGAGAGCAAGCCGCTGGAAATGCAGAGATACAAGCCTGGAAGTAGACTTCTCGCTCGTGAGTGGATTTTGCGCATAGCGAGATTACGGCCGACCCAGTGACAACTTTTTCCACGCAGTGCTGCCTTTCTACCGTGAGTCGAACACGTCCCTTTCTGTTGATCGCAAATGACACGGGTTTGCAGACATATACGGCCTCGTCGTCGTGCTCCACTTCAGCTTGTTTATTGGGGTAAGGACCGACGGCAACCTGTGTTTTTGTTGGCTTTGCTGACCCGTCCACGCAGACGACCCTCGTCGTCGTGCAGAAGTTCAACTTTGAGCAGATGCTCGACAGCATACAGCGGTACCGCATCACACACCTCTGGCAAGCCCTTCTCCCCTCTTCGTCTACCCCTGCTAACACCCCCGCAGCCTCGTCCCCCCGATGGTCGTCCTGCTGTGCAAGCACCCAGCAGTGAAGAAGTACGACCTGAGCTCCGTGCGGCACCTCATGAGCGGCGCGGCGCCGCTCAGCTCAGAGCTCATGACGCAACTCGTGCAGGTGCTGCCCGAGTGCTGGATCGGCCAGGCGTACGGCATGACGGAGACGTGCACGGCGGTCACCTTCCCGCCCATCGACCGCAAGATCGGCACGCTCGGCAGCGGGGGCGTCCTCCTCCCCGGATGCACGGCGCGCGTCGTCAGGCCGGACGGGTCCCTCGCTGCGCCTGGCGAGCCCGGAGAGCTCGTTGTGACGGGCCCGAGCATGGCGCTCGGATACATGAACAATCCACAGGCGTGAGTCCTTCCACATGCAGACTGGTGCTCATTCTTAGTACACGAACGTGCTGACGAGGAGGGCCGGCATCGCAGGACCGCGGAGACGTTCCAGGACGGGTGGGTGCGCACGGGGGACGAGGTGTACTTCAACGAGCGGAAGGAGATCTTCGTCGTGGACCGCATCAAGGAGCTCATCAAGGTGCGCGGGTTCCAGGTGCCGCCCGCTGAGCTGGAGGGCCACCTGCTCGACCATCCGGACGTCGGGGACGTGTGCGTCGTGGGCGTGCCCGACGAGTACTCGGGCGAGCTCCCGCTCGCGTTCGTCGTGCCCAGCGCGGAGGCGGAAGCGCGCATCGCGAAGGAGCCGAGGGCGGCAGAGGACGTGAGGAAGGCGATCATGAAGGTGCGTGTGCTTGTTGGTTGTTGGCAGTTGCAACTTGCGGCTTCAGCTTGGTTTGTTCCGATCCCGAGTACCCTCTTCAAGTTCAATCTTCACTCTTCCCATACCACCCGCCTCTTCCCACGCTTTGCTTATTTTTTGCTTTGCCTTCGTGCTTCTATCCACGTCTTACGGGAGGTGACTGGTGTTGACATCGGTGTTGCAGCACGTGGCGGACCACAAGGTGAACTACAAGCATCTCGTCGGGGTCGAGTTCATCGACGCAATCCCGAAGAACCCGAGCGGGAAGCTGCTGAGGCGGTTCCTCCGCGACCGGGCGAAGGAGATGCGCGAGAAGGGGACGCTCGCGACACCCATTCGTGCGAAGCTGTGATGGATGAGCTCCAGCCTCAAGGCCGGGATGCTGGAACTGTTGTATGGATGGATCGTGGAGCGTGGAAGATGGGGGTGTGGTTCGAGTTCGTACGCATGCACTCGGCGAGGTGCTGCCAGATGTGATTGATGTTCTTGTACTACTGTATTGGCTGTGTCTACTGACATACTTAGATGCTGTTCGGAACCATTGATATCGTGTTCGCGCTGTCGAACCTTCACCATGCTGCTATTCATGTACGTAGATGCGCTGTCCTCAGGGAGTAATAGTAGAGTTCGCTCTTGATCCCCGAAGCTTGCGAGGGGAGAAGTGGCAGATAAGATAAACCCCAGCCAACCTTCGCCAGACGTTCTCGATCATACCCCGCATCCGGGGCCACTAGTCCCGCAGTAGTGCACCCTGTGGCGGTCTCATGTGTTCCACCCTGTTCTACCAGAGACCGGGCTGAACTGATGTCCGTTTTGTCGGTCGTCCGTGCGGCAGGGGCTTGGCAAGCGACCGTAATTAATATCATGTACTTCGGTCACGGTGTTGCGAGATATCGCTCTGGGAGACAGAACTCGTAGCACTGTGCCGCACACTCCATGGTTGTAGTGTGCTTACTTTAAGTAGGTCAGAATGAGCACGAACTGCTGCCGGCATCCGGTTTCATGTTCACCGAGTCGAACACGAAGCTGAAGAAGGTATATCCGTGTTCTAACCGTCAGGGAATGATGCGGGAGGCGCATCGCAGATGTCAAAGAACAACCCCTGGCAGAATTCCCGTGACCACCGGCAGGAAGTCGTATTCGGACTGGCAGTGGATGAGACATGGAATGGGTGGAAGCCTTCACGGTGCGAACTCGTGTCATCGTCCTACATAAGCCCGCTGCCCGTGTCCAGCCGCGCAGCGAACCTTGTCTTTCTCCTCGTCGTCGCGGCTCGGGTAGAAGGACCGGAGTACTCACATAGTGACACCGCGACTCCGACAACGCCTCTGCTTTCCTCGTCTAGACGCGACAGACTATTATTTGGCTAGTGCTAAGGCGGCGCAGACCTGAACTTGTTGACCCTTAACCCCTCCAGTATGGCAGCGAACAACATACCGACAATCTACGGCGACGGCGGGCCTCTCGCGCACATCCCGGACGACGTGACCATCCCCCAGTTCTTCTTCGACCAGCACCACCCGCTCGGCGGCGAGGCCCTCCACCACAGGAATCCCGCCTACTTCATCGAGGACGCGACAGGAAGGCCAGTCACAGCCGACGAGGTGAGCTTTCTTTCTTTCGTCGGTTCGTTCGTTCGGGAAATCAGGCCGCTATCCACTGCTGGAAGGTGGGCGGAAGAGAGCTTGGGCGGGCGCTGACGGGAGGACGCGGCCGTGTCGTGTAGGTGCGCGCCCGCGTGTGGGGTCTCGCCAACGCGCTGCACATCCGCTGGAACTTCGGTGAGTCCTTGTTGCAGACTCGCGATTGACAGGGTGACTGACAGGGCCGTGCGCAGGAAACAATGACGTCGGTGCGTGCTCCTGAGATCCCCGAATATGTGGAGATTCAGACTGACCTCGCGCGAAGCTTGCGTGTTTGGGCCCAACCACGTCGGTGAGCACTTACAAGTGTCTTCGACGTCGTTGATGCGCAGCTGATCGTTTCGCAACCTGCAGACTACCCCATCGTCATTTGGTACAGTGCTGCTCACCCCTGAGCATCTGTGCCGTACTCTGACTTTGTCTGGAATTCCAGGGGTACTCACCGTGTAGGAGGAATCGTCACGTACGTACTCTTCTTCATGACAGTATGCCGTTCAAAGCGTACCTTGATCCAACACTACCCCCCACGGGATAAATGCCAATCCACGGAATACACGGCAGGCATACCCGCGTTTGGTACGGGCGAAAAGGCGCGACTATACGCCGCGCGAGGATACCTTTTGTCTCGTTTCAGAGCGCAAGCGGCCAAGAGGTATCCTTTTCGACTGAAACCTGGCCGAAAGGTAACCTTTGCGCGGCGACTCTTCGCCCATGGTCTGGCCATGGTCACGCCTTTTGTCTCGTCCGAAACGCCGCGATGCCTGCCGTGATAGCTCGAGTTGAATACTCGGTGCCCGCAGCTATGCGTTCGGCTCACCACAAGTACCGAATAAGGTTGCTAGCCGAGCATGGTCCCGACTGTTGCGCAGGACGTCCGCCCCTTTGGCGGGTTCGTCGGCGGCGGCAGTGACTAGATCTTGTTCCAGCATGAGCAGGAGTTCCTGAACGTCTCGCGATTGAACTTCCCTCAGAGCTCGCTCCCTGTTTTGGGACTCGTAGCAGCGGGCATCATAGAAGAGGAAGCTGGGAGGCGAGGTCGCGCTCATTGTCGCCGACCGATGAGCGCGGCGTTCGAGGCGACATGCTCGCTGACCTCCACTGGCGGCTATTGCTTTGGCCGCTGTTAGACCGATATCCCGCGGGGATAGTGTTGGGATAAATGTACATTGTGAACGGTATATGACAGGGCTGTCTCGTACCAATCTTACATGAGCACAGCGCGCGCGAACCCCTCGTACACCGCCGACGAGCTCGTCTATCAA